>JAXIVJ010003894.1:0-88750 GCA_036785665.1 Chirona hameri | reverse complement strand
TATTGACTCTGAAATCGGAAGAGCCACGATGTGGAGATTTTTACGAATACATACATACATACATACATACATACATACATACATATGCCGCCGCGTGTGGGGAGGAGAACCACCCCGCCGGGGCGGGGAACCGAATGACTTGCGCCAGTAGCCAGACTCGAACCCGGAACCATGATCCCAGACCTGGCTGAGGCCGCGGCCAGCCCGGCCTCTAGAGGCTGGCGCAAATACGCATGCGTAATACGATCTGCTCGAAGGCTCAGATCCGAATGCTGCCGCGAGGTGTCAGCCCAGGCACTAGATGGCGCCAGGTGACCTTTTTTTAAAGCTGCCGTTTTTCTTTGCATCGAGAACTGTGACTGTAATATGTATATAGTAGAGCTATGATTGAAAGCAAAGTCTTTGATATAATTTCCGAACTAAAGAGCTGAGATTTTGGCACCGCCCGATTCAATGGAGACCAAAGGGATACTCCCAAACGTCTGGAAGCGGCCGTAAATTGGCTTACGTTCTGATATGATTTGAGAGAAAACCTAAGTAATTTGAACGACTTTCTCATGTTTGTTTCAGAATCTTGGAACGTCATGAAAAGCGTGGGCGTGAAACTTCGATCCTGTCTTGAGTGAACCCCAACCCCTGTCCCCTTATGCAAAATGTATTTGCATAGGTATTTGAGCTCCTCTCGTCTTGATCTATCTTTTACTGATCCAAATTTTCCTCATTATACAAAAATAAAAAAAATTATCCATAATTCTGATCAAATAGTGGGGCATGCCCCCGCCCCGTTTCCGACGCCTGTGAGTTGTTTTAAGTTTGTTAACTAAACTCACAATTCGCAGCTGCTCCTCCGTTGCAACTTCTGGACTTGGGCCTCAGGTACTTTGAGGACCACCAGCCGCCACTGGTTGCTCCTCCTCTCACAGATTGCTGCTTTTTATAGGTTGACTGGAGTCGACCCATCTCTTCGTGGTGCATGGTTATCTGGCTTCGCTTCGCCATTTCTCGGTCAATTGTGAATGTCACAATGTTGAAGGAATAGGCCGTTTATACAGTCTTGGAATATGCCCACTGACCGTGTGCGTAAGATTATGTAGCGCGCAGGATCCAGTTTTGACTGAGTTTTGGCACCGTAGGGAATTCCTTTACCATTCGCGTAGCTGAGATATAATATATCTTGGCACCCAAAATACTTAGTTTTCACCAATAGGCATCGATTAGTGACCTAATCACAACATTTTGTGAATAATACTATACTAATACTACTGTCATCTGATCACTTTTTAATTGAAATTTGTCACAAAATCCCATCGTTTTGGCGAAAACTGTCACCTTCGCACGTGGGCGAGTGCGTAAGATTGTGCACCTCCGCCCGTTCTACTCCCGCTGAATGCTACGCAGCACGCACCGAGAAGATTCCTTATGAAGTTATGAGCATTCACCTTTATTTCACCAATAGGTACTTCGTTTTACACGAGAGTAGGTACGTTACACTCCTACAAAAGAAACTAGAACACTAACACCTTTCTCCTACCGGGAAATGACTACGAAAAATGTTACAGACTTCGTGACACAGTGGTTCCGGTTCCAGAGTATCGACAATATTGCACAAGTTGACAAATCCTTCTCATCTTTCCACAGCCGGCCTCAACCCAGCGTCTTCCATCGTCACAACCAAGCGGTCTGTGCGTCTCGCCTCCGTTCGTCTCATTCGTCCCGAGGTAGAGGTTTAGTCCGTTGGCAAAACAACTGGCCGAACACCGTCACTGACGCCTATCGCACCATCCACATCTACTTTGCTCGTCACTATGGGGTCTTACAGTGACGACGATGATGACTTTGGCATCGTTGCGCAGCGATGACTGAAGTCACACCCCTCCACTCGAAACTAACACCGCCAAATCCCAGATCACAACATGATTCCGCCATCCACCATCAGACAACAGACAACCAGTCGGGTCACGCAGCCGACCTCTGCACCGCGACGCCCCCGCTGCCATCTAGCCGACCCCGGCATGCCGGGCCGCTCGCCGTTCATTCGCTGAGCACGCGGCGGGCCACCAGGAGCTGCATCACCTCGTTGGTGCCCTCGAGGATCTGGTGGACGCGGATGTCACGCAGGTACTGTTCCACGCCGTAGTCCTTCAGGTAGCCGTAGCCGCCGAACAGCTGTAGCGCGGAGTTGACGACCTGCCCGCACCACGGTGGTAGCATCAAACATAGGAAAGCAATGATAGCAATGACTCGAAAATAATGAATGGTTTATACTAACATCAACCACGAACTAGAAACAAACCAAAACGATTACGAATCACCTCGAAACAACATGTATCGAAGTAAAAATGGCATCTGAAAGATTTGTCGTTCGTTTCACGACAAATCGATCAAAATAAATGCGAATTGACACCCTCATGTCACCGATTCTTGCCAAAATTGGTACAAGAGGTTATCTGAGGCGCTGAAACTATCTGTGAAAGATTTACCGCAATCTAAGCAGCGGTTACGGAGATATCGTCTCAGGCATTTTTGCAAGGTCATGTTGCAAGTCAATATTTGTGAGCCTATATCACCATGAATTTATGAAGCAATATAAATGTATTATATATCATGCAAATGCATAAGAGTCATTCTACAACATGGTATTGTCAGTTTGATTTTTTTTTATATCAAAATTTGGTATATTTTTGACATTTTTGAACATTTGTCGGTACACTTGATTTGATGATGATGATTTGGGTTTAAGGGCGCCGCAGCTACTAGGCTATGTGGCGCCCATAACACTTGATTTCAAAATAGGGATTGCACGTTAAATCCCACCTTAACATTATATTTGAGTTGAGATAGCCATTTGTATGGCTAGGCATTGAAATTGAGTATGGTAGCAGTTAAAACAACCACAATGATCTAATAAAAAATATATTCGAACATCTGTAAAAAATAAAATAAGGCCCATGTGTATTTGAATAGGGCATCTAAACCGACAGCGTCGTCTCTTTACCCAACTGGTAATAATAGTCGACATGTTTTAAGGTCAGCTTTGGAATATTTTCGTCTTTCATTTCTCGATCCCCGGGTGGTTCGCAATCTAAGCCAATCTAGACACCGGGTGGTTCGCTTTTTACGCGCAATAGATGTCGACCACAAATTGTGCCATATATTTAGCAGCACAAAGGATTTCCCTGTTATTTAAAATAAATAAATCATATGACGTCACCAACCCAACTTTCCGCTTAAAACTAAAAGTTGAATATCTTCCAAGATAAGCATTTGTTTCGGAAAATAAGTTCACGAACATGTTCAGCTGACTTCGCCTGACATGTAGACATACAATTAAGTGTGATTCGACAACTTTCACAAAGGTGGGACAGTCCCATTAAACGCCTGTACCATTGCGGCTTTGTGCTGCAGTGCTCAGTGCTCACTGCTCACTGCTATGTCTATTTTGGAATATAAATACGACCTCGGTGCCAAAACGTCGTTTGAAAGAAAACTAAACATCCTTAAGTAACCCTGGTGATAAACGCCATTTTCAAATACCTAGGGGTCACATGACGCCAGGTGACCTGAGGTTACCACGTCAAATTAAGAAAATATTTGCAATTGAGAACTCGCCTTGCAATGAAAGAGAAGAGATTTGTGCAATTCTAACAATATACTATAAACCTATGTTAGGCTCTGAAGTACCGGAGATAATCGTCCCCAAAGATTGACCTATAACGCAACCTATGACAAAATATGCCTCAGGCCATATCTCCGAGGCCGCTGTTGCTACGAAGCTGAAACCTGTACAGATCGATTCAGCGCCCATGATTACCTAATATACCAACTTTGGTCGTCATCACTCGCATATCAGTGACACCTTATGGTTGACCAGTATTCGACCTACCCACTGTTATCTTGATCTCAGGTCAAGGTCACCAAATGTCAGAAAGGTCATATTGCATGTCATTAAACGCGCCTTGACGAGAGCAACAAAATGGCGTTCACGGTATCCCTCTAGCTTTATTCCGTCAAAAGTTGTTGGTGAATAACGTATTTTTCATGAAAAAGCGGAGTGTAATATAGCAAAATTTGACGTATTTATAGACGAAAAAAATAAATAAAAAGAAAATTGATTGTCCATAACAAGGATATGGTCAAAAAATGGCCTTCAAATAGCAAAAGGTACCAAAAATGTTCAAACAATTCAAAAATATACAAAATTGTGAAATTTTGAACCCAGGCAATGATAGCACAAAACAATACAAATGCACACATAGAGACAACATCTCTCCAGCAGCGACAGAGATCGCCTGGGTCTCTGCCGCGCCTGGCCGGCCGGGCGGCGGCGGCGAGACGCACCTCGAAGCAGCGGTCGGTGGCGAACAGTTTGGCCATGGAGCAGAGCGTCACCGTGTCGGGGTGGTTGGTCTGGAGCGCCACCGCAGCGTTGCGCACCATCATGCGGGAGGCCACCAGGTCGGTGGTGGCGCGCGCCAGAACAAACTGCGTGTGCTGCACACGACAGACGCAGGGGGTGTTAGCGGATATCCGCGCAGACTGCTTTGGTCATATCGCTCTTAGCAGAGGTGGCTAGTATACGATAGAGCAGGCCATGGGCACAAAACAAGGGCCGACTCCGCGGTCAAATAACGATTGTCTTCCTCCATTAAAATGATCCATTGGATAGTTGTCATGACATACTAGTAAGCTGTGAACACACTTTATTTGACGTTTCGTCCAGTAAAAAATGACGAAACAATTTAAAACTGTTCTTCGGAATTGAAAATCAAATAACTACCACAAGTAATTGTTTTCCTTGTAGAAAATGCTCACAGCAGCCTCGTGCAAAGGTACCATAGGAACTCTACAGCAGCCGGCCAGAGTAGCGTTATGATGGGCATTATGATGGGCGTTATGATGGGCGTTATGATGCGTGTTATGATGGGTGTTATGATGGGTGCTATGATGGGTGTTATGATGGGTGTTATGATGGGTGTTATGATGGTGCTATGATGGGCGTTATGATGGGTGTTATGATGGGTGTTATGATGGGTGCTATGATGGGTGTTATGATGGGTGTTATGATGGGTGTTATGATGGGTGCTATGATGGGTGTTATGATGGGTGTTATGATGGGTGTTATGATGGGTGTTATGATGGGTGCTATGATGGGTGTTATGATGGGTGTTATGATGGGTGTTATGATGGTGCTATGATGGGCGTTATGATGGGTGTTATGATGGGTGTTATGATGGGTGTTATGATGGGTGTTATGATGGGTGTTATGATGGTGCTATGATGGGTGTTATGATGGGTGCTATGATGTGTGTTATGATGGGTGTTATGATGGGCGGTATGATGGGCTTTATGATGTACATTATGATGTGTGTTATGATGGGTGCTATGATTGGCGTTATGATGGTGCTATGATGGGTGTTATGATGGTGCTATGATGGTGTTAAACGATGTAGCGTACCTGCAGGTCGGCGAGCCGCTGACCGAACTGCTTCCTGACGAGCACGTGGTCCCGCGCCAGGTTCAGGCTGGCCTGCGCCGCCCCCAGCGAGCAGGACGCTGGAATGGCCATCAGGCAGGGTCGCATCATCAGACTCACTCGTGGCACCCGGAGGACAGGGTCGCATCAGACTCACTCGTGGCACCCGGAGGACGCTCACGGTACACCGCAGTCTCCGGGTAGAGTAACACGCCAGAGCACACATACGCCGAGCCCCTCCCCTCTCAGTTGTCTGTCGGTCCTCTCACCCCTCTCAGTTGTCTGTCGGTCCTCTCACCCCTCTCAGTTGTATGTCGGTCCTCTCACCTCTCTCAGTTGTCTGTCGGTCCTCTCACCCCTCTCAGTTGTCTGTCGGTCCTCTCACCCCTCTCAGTTGTCTGTCGGTCCTCTCACCCCTCTCAGTTGTCTGTCGGTCCTCTCACCTCTCTCAGTTGTCTGTCGGTCCTCTCACCCCTCTCAGTTGTCTGTCGGTCCTCTCACCCCTCTCAGTTGTCTGACGGTCCTCTCACCCCTCTCAGTTGTCTGTCGGTCCTCTCACCCCTCTCAGTTGTCTGTCGGTCCTCTCACCCCTCTCAGTTGTCTGTCGGTCCTCTCACCCCTCTCAGTTGTCTGTCGGTCCTCTCACCCCTCTCAGTTGTCTGTCGGTCCTCTCACCCCTCTCAGTTGTCTGTCGGTCCTCTCACCTCTCTCAGTTGTCTGTCGGTCCTCTCACCTCTCTCAGTTGTCTGTCGGTCCTCTCACCCCTCTCAGTTGTCTGTCGGTCCTCTCACCCCTCTCAGTTGTCTGACGGTCCTCTCACCCCTCTCAGTTGTCTGTCGGTCCTCTCACCCCTCTCAGTTGTCTGTTGGTCCTCTCACCTCTCTCAGTTGTCTGTCGGTCCTCTCACCCCTCTCAGTTGTCTGTCGGTCATCTCACCCCTCGCAGTTGTCTGTCGGTCCTCTCACCCCTCACATATCGCCATCTGTCCGCCCTCTTACCGATGTTGATGCGTCCTCCGTTCAGTCCCTTCATGGCGATGTTGAAGCCCTGTCCCTCGGCGCCGACCAGGTTGGTGACCGGCACCCGGCAGTCCTCGAAGATGACGGCGCGCGTCGGCTGGGCGTTCCAGCCCATTTTCCGCTCCTTCTTACCGAAACTCAGACCTGCTCGGACGGGACACACGGATGGACAACAGCCGAAGAGACTTAGGCAGGTGCAACAAGAAACTGGAATTTGCGTCGCTGCACGCTAAATAAGAGTTAGTTTGTCATATTGTTAGTTTTCGTGTTTGTCCTGAGGTTGTGCATTTTCAATAAACAAGAACTCACGTGTTAACAGTCACTAAGAATGCAAAGCTCACTCGCGCATCAAATAGGTTTAAAACAAACGCTAAAATGTTGTTTAATACAAACGCTAACGCTTTGATGCATGTTGTAAGTTTCATCTCGTGTCCTATGTTAGAAAATAATCTGATCATCTGACCATCTCCACTCTAAGAATACACCAACCAAAATAAACACCAGCAGACATAACGAGCGGCTGGCCGCCCAGCACTGCACCTCGCCCAGCGTCCACTCTGTGGCGCCTGCAGTTACCTGGCGCGCCCTTCTGCACCAGTACGCAGCTGATGCCCTTCGGTCCGGGCCGACCGGTGCGGCACATGACCACGTACACGTCCGTCTCGCCGCCACCGCTGATGAACGCCTGGGGAACAGATACAGATACAGATATATGTATTAGGACCCTCCATAGTATGGATTTTATGGTATCCACGTCATTACAAAAATTAAGTACGCCAAGATAAAAGTACAAAATACAGCATCAGATGATGATAAAAATACAGATGATAAAACACAGCGGCAAAAGAGTGGCAACACAGACCGACCCCGGCCGCTGACATCGATCGCAACCATATCCCGGTATATGGATGCAGCATGGAGATGGGCTATCGCCTAGCCTCTGGTGTGAGGGCGTTCCAGGCACTCGCGGCTCGGTACATGAAACTGCGCTTTGCGAATTCCGTCCGCACGCGGGGCAGCTCGAGCTGGCCGCCTTCACTGGCGCGCGTGTGGCGGGCGGACACGTCGGCACGCCTTACCACCCGACCGCGCAGCGGCTCTGAGGCGCTGGGGGCAGTGATGAGGTGGCGCACAGCGGCAATGTCACGTTCGTTGATCATGTCCTCAACATTAGGCCACCCGAGCTCCCGTAATGACGGGGTGACATGATCGCGCCGGCCGAGGCCAGTCACAATGGAACGCACAGTCGGACAGCCGCAGACTCGGTCAGTCCGGCCGGCCGCGCGCCAGAGCAGCGACAGGAAACAACACACTGGTGCGGCCAGCCTTGGAATTTGGGCCATTTTCTGGACTTTTTGGGTCCAAAGAATTTTGCTCTCTTCATATTTGTTCAGGAAATGTGCTCTCTTTTCGCCTGATCTTACCGACATTGTAGTTAAAATATAATTCAATTTTCCTCACAAGAATTTAATATCTATTACAAATCAGGATTTTTTTCTCTCTAATTTCCAAGTAAAATAATTACAACAAAAATGAAAATCTTAACTTGCCTGACAATACAATTTTACTCTCCACCTATGGATTTGTACTCTCCGGGACCAGGTCATGAAATGAAAAATCCAACACTGCAGTGGTGCCGTAACACACTGATCATATCAGCCACATGGTATTATTGTTACCAGTCCCCAGACTCAACTTTCAATGACACACTATTAATATCACATAGGTTGGTGATCATCAAAATAACCTTAGAGTAAATACATAATTACACATACTGATCGATGTATACAAGTTCACTGGAGAGTAACGCACACCTGCTATTGCTGTTATCCTCGCCCACTGACCAACATATCAGTCCACACAATTAACTCGACACGCCATCAGACTCCTTCAGACTCAGCACACGCCGCTGTGCCCACCTTGGAGCCATTGAGGACGTAGTCGTCTCCGTCTCGTCGAGCGCTGGTGGTGAGCGAGCCGGCGTCCGAGCCAGCGCCCGGCTCGGTCAGGCAGTACGAGGCGAGCTGTTCCATCGAGGCGAGGCGCGGCAGCCAGGCGGCACGCAGCTCGTCACAGCCGAACTCGTCAATCATCCAGGCGCACATGCTGCCGAGACGGCAGACGGAACAGGGGTCAGGTCACACGGTCTGCCGAGACGACAGACGGCACAGGGGTCAGGTCACACGGCGACAGGGCCGGAGGCTGAGATTATCTATGGCGAGCACGGAACCTGGGAAGCATAGGCTGCCCACGGGGAACTATCGACCACCTAATCCTGTCGGGATGTACACTGTCTACATGAGTAATTTTAATGGAATGGCATGCACCCATTCTGTGTCAAACATAAATGAATGTTATTCAATCATGTGTCATGACAGTGATGTGTTCAATGTGTGCTCATGTATATGACCCACTCCATTAGTTCCATTGAGATGCATACTGACAAACCTCGAGTGCTCGGGGCTTGGCCTGAAAAAAAAACATTTTCAACGCACTCCTACTCTGCCTCCTTGCATGAATCACTTTTGTATGCTCATTGCTGACATGTATACGGTCGTCCTGACCCTGTCTCCACCCGTAACTCACTTGTGTATGCTGATGTAGGCGGTGGTGGTGACGCAGCCCTGTGACAGCGCCTCGAACACGATGGCCGCGTCCAGTCGCGACAGACCAGTGCCGCCGAATTCCTCCCTGGCGTACATGGCAGCGAAGCCGAGCTCCGCCGCCCGCCGCATCGTCTCCACCGGGAAGATCTCCTGTGGGATGCCGAGACGGCGCGGGAGGACTGGTCAGCCGAGGACATACTGCCATCGGGTCTCTCAGGAGGACATACTGCCATCGGCTCCCTCAGGAGGACATACTGCCATCGGCTCCCTCAGGAGGACATACTGCCATCGGCTCCCTCAGGAGGACATACTGCCATCGGCTCCCTCAGGAGGACATACTGCCATCGGCTCCCTCAGGAGGACATACTGCCATTGGCTCCCTCAGGAGGACATACTGCCATCGGCTCCCTCAGGAGGACATACTGCCATCGGCTCCCTCAGGAGAAGATACTGCCATCGGCTCCCTCAGGACATACTGCCATCGGCTCCCTCAGGAGGACATACTGACATCGGCTCCCTCAGGAGGACATACTGCCATCGGCTCCCTCAGGAGGACATACTGCCATCGGCTCCCTCAGGAGGACATACTGCCATCGGCTCCCTCAGGAGGACATACTGCCATCGGCTCCCTCAGGAGGACATACTGCCATCGGCTCCCTCAGGAGGACATACTGCCATCGGCTCCCTCAGGAGGACATACTGCCATCGGCTCCCTCAGGAGGACATACTGCCATCGGCTCCCTCAGGAGGACATACTGCCATCGGCTCCCTCAGGAGGACATACTGCCATCGGCTCCCTCAGGAGGACATACTGCCATCGGCTCCCTCAGGAGGACATACTGCCATCGGCTCCCTCAGGTCATACTGCCATCGGCTCCCTCAGGAGGACATACTGCCATCGGCTCCCTCAGGTCATACTGCCATCGGCTCCCTCAGGAAGACATACTGACATCGGCTCCCTCAGGAGGACATACTGCCATCGGCTCCCTCAGGAGGACATACTGCCATCGGCTCCCTCAGGTCATACTGCCATCGGCTCCCTCAGGAGGACATACTGCCATCGGCTCCCTCAGGACATACTGTCATCGGCTCCCTCATGTCATACTGCCATCGGCTCCCTCAGGAGGACATACTGACATCGGCTCCCTCAGGAGGACATACTGCCATCGGCTCCCTCAGGAGGACATACTGCCATCGGCTCCCTCAGGACATACTGCCATCGGCTCCCTCAGGTCATACTGCTATCGGCTCCCTCAGGAGGACATACTGCCATCGGCTCCCTCAGGAGGACATACTGCCATCGGCTCCCTCAGGAGGACATACTGCCATCGGCTCCCTCAGGAGGACATACTGCCATCGGCTCCCTCAGGAGGACATACTGCCATCGGCTCCCTCAGGAGGACATACTGCCATCGGCTCCCTCAGGAGGACATACTGCCATCGACTGCCATGTACATTGTACATACACCTCCTCAGAGTGCTGAGACAGTGCAGATTGCAAAATGATAGGCCAGTGAGCCACATACTGCTAATGGCCTCTAGGAAACCTCCTCCGAGAGCTGAGACAGTGTAGAATGATAGCCCAGTGAGCCACATACTGCTAATGGCCTCTAGGAAACCTCCTCCGAGAGCTGAGACAGTGTAGAATGATAGCCCAGTGAGCCACATACTGCTAATGGCCTCTAGGAAACCTCCTCCGAGAGCTGAGACAGTGTAGAATGATAGGCCAGTGAGCCACATACTGCTAATGGCCTCTAGGAAACCTACTCCGAGAGCTGAGACAGTGTAGAATGATAGGCCAGGGAGCCACATACTGCTAATGGCCTCTAGGAAACCTCCTCAGAGTGTTGAGACAGTGTAGAATGATAGGCCAGTGAGCCACATACTGCTAATGGCCTCTAGGAAACCTCCTCCGAGAGCTGAGACAGTGTAGAATGATAGGCCAGTGAGCCACATACTGCTAATGGCCTCTAGGAAACCTACTCCGAGAGCTGAGACAGTGTAGAATGATAGCCCAGTGAGCCACATACTGCTAATGGCCTCTAGGAAACCTCCTCCGAGAGCTGAGACAGTGTAGAATGATAGGCCAGTGAGCCACATACTGCTAATGGCCTCTAGGAAACCTACTCCGAGAGCTGAGACAGTGCAGAATGATAGGCCAGGGAGCCACATACTGCTAATGGCCTCTAGGAAACCTCCTCAGAGTGTTGAGACAGTGTAGAATGATAGGCCAGGGAGCCACATACTGCTAATGGCCTCTAGGAAACCTCCTCAGAGTGTTGAGACACTGAGACAGTGCAGGGTGATAGGTCAGGGAGGTACACAGTACACAGTACACAGGTCAGGGAGGTACACAGTACACACTATGGCTCCTTTCATACACTGGGGAGACCTACAAAGTGCAGAGGAGTATAGGCTGGCAGGCTAGGAGGGCAGATGCAGCGTCTGCACCAGGAACACCAGCATGGTTGGCAAAATGGCTGTTTCTTGAAAGGGGATTACATCTCCAATTCAAGTTAAATACAAAACAAATGTAGGTTACCTACAACAATTTATCAGGAATCAAAAATAATATGAAAAACTTCATAATTGTGGTAGGTATGCCTAAAATATCAAACATATTGATATTAGTTGTGAATGGAATAGATATTCAGCTGCTAGTAAAGGGTGATTTTGCCAACCTAAAACACCAGTCCGGAACACTGACCCAGTTCCTGGGTAAGGTGGCAGATAGACCATCCCCATGCCACTTTGTACCCTGACATACTAAAAACATGATAAAGCCATTTAGAGGAACAGTTGAATAACTGGGGCATTCCACATTTCGAGATAAAAAAATCCCAAATTACACCCTTATCTCTCACTTTTTGTTTAAAATTGGTGTATAGGGTTATATTGGGCCCTGAATTCAGCTGTGGCAATATTACCTCGATCTGATCAGGTTTTCGAGTTATAGCCTCGGGGATTTATGCAAGGTCACGCTGCAGAGGTATTTTTGGTGGCCAAAATGTGACGCATTTGACTTTGACGCATTTGACGCATTTGACTTAACCAAATGTCAAAAATAATTATATGGCTGAATTCGCAATGAAACAGATATTATATTTCTGGACTTTGTTGTTGCGTGGCCTTGAATGACCTTGACCCCGTGACCATTTTTTCGTTGACCTCGTGTACACCTCTGATTTCAATTTTTCACTTCGCAAAATACTTGTCAATATATTGCCTAACAACGCAACAAATACAAAACGGTGCGTTTTTCCTCTAATTTGCCTATTTTCCGTCGAAATACGTTCGTGTTTTCGTACCCCTAAGGGGAGGGGTAACGGGCGGATATCTGCGAACTTATGGGACCGATTTGGGCGGCGTCTTCACCATTCCATCCGGCATGGTCCAAAACAGTGCCGTTTGGAGTTGTATCCACTTTGATCCAATCTAAGTAGACCAAATTGGACCAAAACCGCCCAAAATAGTTGCCGACGACGTCATGCTCCGAACCTATGGGACCAATTTGGACGTGTCTTCACTATTCGATCCGGCTTGGTCCAAGACGGTGCCGTTTTGAGTTTTATCCATCTTGGTCCAATTTAAGTGGCCCAAATTGGACCAAAACCGACACAAATCGTATGCTCCGTGCCTATGGAACCCATTTGGGCGGGGTCTTCACCATTCGATCCGTTTTGGACCACGCCGGATGGCTGCGGTGTCGCGGGTGAAGTCCGAGACAGGGGTGAGTCCCTCTAGCTTCTCTGTAGTCCTGAGGGTTGGCGCCTACGTTTTCACTCTGGAGCCTGTTTCTCCTGACGTTCTCCGTGCTATCATCTTATCGATTACAAACAAAATCAGGAGCTTGTGGTTCTGACGGTATCTGCATCAGGATTTTGAAACTTCGTTTCGACGTTATCGGCCATGTCTGCCTTCATATCATTAAAGGAAATAGTTTACCTTCGGAACATTTATCAGAACACGATTTTATTATACTTTTTGATACAATTTCTTTTTTTCTTTTCAAAAATGGTCCTACATCGCGTCAATTCAGGACAGAAGGTCGTAAATTATTAATTGTATGGTGTGTGTTATTGGTCTGCGCATGCCCCATGCAGTGCTGGCACTTTCAGATGGTACGGTATATCATATATGCGCCGCATTCCTTCGCCAAAAAGTCAAACATCTTCGGCTGGAGTCTTTTCAGCCAATAACAGTTGCAAATAGGGATTTCTCAACACGGGCTACACAACTGCTATTTCAGTTCAGAACCCCATGTTGAAGGTGAACTATTTCCTTTAACACCTGTCTCACGACCTGTGAATTTCCCGCGTCCTGGAAACACTATCGTTCATCCTATTCACAAATCCGAGAGCCTCTCCGAAACCTCAAACTTCCGTCCCATCTCCATCGTCTCCGCATTCCCAAAGCTTGTAGAGAAAGCTGGCCAGCGGCAAATGTACTCTTACATGCCTATTGGCTAATAACCACCTTTTTACCTCTTACCAGCACCGTTCTTGTTCAAATCACTCCACCGAGACTGCGCTTCTTACCGTATCCGACCACATCCTTTCCGCCACCGACCGCCAGGACATCACCTTGCTCTGCATCCTTGATCTGTCAAAATGCTTTGACGCGATCGACCACGCGAAGCTCCTTTCCAAACTTTAAACCTATTCTATCGATCCTACCTGGTTTTCATCGTATCTCACTGGCCACACTCAATCTGTTCGTACAGCTGATGGGCGTGGGAACCGTCGCCTTTCCCGATCCCTACCCAATCTTATCGGTGTCTTCCAAGGATCCTCCCTTGGCCCGCTCCTATTGCAGATTTTCGCCAACGATCTATCCGTGTTCGCACCACACAGGCGCACGTGGTGCAGTACGCTGACGATCAAACATGTGCTCGGATCCCAAAAACGGATCCCGGGATATGATCTCTGGGATCTGGATCCCGGATCCACTGGGATCCCGGACCTCACAATTTGTCGATGAATCCACAGGGATCATATATCCGCCTTCAACATTGGTCGACGGATCCGCCGGGATCCGAGATCGCAGGCACCATTTTGCATTGGGATCCAATGGGATCCGTCAATATATATATATATATATATATATATATATATATATATATATATTATATATATATATATATATATATATATATATATATATATATATATATATATCTATATATCTATCTATATCTATATCTATATCTATATCTATATCTATATCTATATCTATATCTATATCTATATCTATATCTATATCTATATCTATATCTATATCTATATCTATATCTATATCTATATCTATATCTATATCTATATCTATATCTATATCTATATCTATATCTATATCTATATCTATATCTATATCTATATCTATATCTATATCTATATCTATATCTATATCTATATCTATATCTATATCTATATCTATATCTATATCTATATATATATCTATATCTATATCTATATCTATATCTATATCTATATCTATATCTATATCTATATCTATATCTATATCTATATCTATATCTATATCTATATCTATATCTATATCTATATCTATATCTATATCTATATCTATATCTATATCTATATCTATATCTATATCTATATCTATATCTATATCTATATCTATATCTATATCTATATCTATATCTATATCTATATCTATATCTATATCTATATCTATATCTATATCTATATCTATATCTATATATCTATCTATCTATCTATCTATATATATATATATATATATATATATATATATATATATATATATATATATATATATATATATATATATATATATGTGTGTGTGTGTGTATTTTCGGAACCCATATTTTAAGAAATTGTCAGTACTTTTCAATTCGTTGTAAAAGGAACTAGTATGTTCGTATACCTTTAGTTATATTTTGTCAAGAAATACTACAATTATGGCAAAATATATAATTCGGACCTGACAGGATGCGAGATCCCTTGGGATCATAGATCCATTTCATTTTTGTCATGGGATCCTGTGTGTGATCCAAGATCCGTTGCCAAATTGTATAGAGGGATCCACTGGGATACAAGGTACACCGTTGTATTGTGTTGTGGGATTCAGTCGGATCATATATCCAACATTGCGTTTTGTCGAGAGATCCTCTGGGATCATAGATCCTTCTTTGAGATCCATGCACATGTCTGCTGATGACACCCAAATTCTGGTCTCAGGCAAACAAATAATCCCTCCCTCACTCATTGCTACCGGGGAACAGGCTTTATCATCTCTCGATGCCTGGTTCCATTCCCATGGTTTGAAAGTAAACACCGGGAAAACAGAGCTCATGGTCTGTAGTTCCCGTCAACATTGTCGTGGCATGGTCCCACTCCCGACCGCTATTCGGTTCCGCGAGGACATAGTGCGTGAGAGCCCCACGGTGAGCAATCTTGGCGTACTGTTCGACAAGAACCTCTTGTGGGACTCATAAGTATCTGGCCTCGTCAAAAAATGTAACGGTATCCTCATCACCTGTCTCACGCACTGGCGGATCCAGCCTCCCAATATGGGGGGGGGGGGCTAATTTCACTGGGGCCTTCCGGGCTCCAGGGGCCTCCATATGACCTAAAAGATACCCCATTTTTCTCTTTGCGGACTTGGGTTATTTTTTTCGCTATGCTATTCTTATATGTAAGGACGTGTCAATTGAATGCAAAAATAAAATTGATGGATATTTGCCGCCAAATATCCCAAATTTTGTCATTTTACATGCTTTTTATATACAAATTAGTTATTCGCTAAATACCTTTTGACTGAATAAAGCTAGAAGGGCTCGGAAAACGTCATTTTTTGTTATCACCAAGACGCGTTGAATGCTGTGCAGCATGACTTCTTTCTGACATTTGATGACCTTGACCTAAGGTCAAGGTCACGGCGCAATGTCACCATTCCAAATTTGACCTACACGGCGATGTTATATATCTTTGAACTTATCTTGAAGATAGGAATTCATTGGTATCAAAATAATTGCGCGATCGTTGATGATTATAAAGCAAACTGAGACATTTTCGGGCTTTCTTTACACCGAGAAGGAAGTTATGAAGTTGCTATTCGGCATTCAAATTAAAATGAATTGAAATGTTGCCATTGGCAATCAGGCGTTATTAAGCACAATCGATTTCCTCGCAACAAGGCAAGTTTTAATATATATACATCGTCACATAGGTCACAATTGGAAACCTAACCTTGAACCTTGACATTGACCTTAGGTGAAGGTCACCAAATGTTAGAAAGAGGTCATACTGCATATCATTCAACGCGTCTTGACGAAAATAACAAAATGCTGTCCATTTTACCTTTTTATCTGTATTCAGTCAAAAGTTATTGGAGAATAACATCTTTCACAAAAAGAACATAAAATGACCAAATTTTGCATATTTGAAGAAAATAACCATCATTTTTTTTTAACGACACTTCTTTACACTTAACAATAATAAAAGGCGAAATAGGAAATACATTTGGCTTGGGCATCCCAAAAATCGAGAGAAAAAATACTAACTTTGAAATTTAAGGTCAAGGTCATAAAATGTCAGCAAGAGGTCATGCTGTAGAGCATTCAACTCGCCTTGATGAGAACAGCAAGACGACGTTTACCGTACCATTCTAGTTTTATTCAGTCAAAAGTTATTAGCGAATAAAATATATATATATATATATATATATATATATATATATATATATATATATATATTATAGTATATATATATATATATATATATATATATATATATAATATATATATATATATATCTATATATATATATATATATATGTATATTATATATATATATATATATATATATATATATATACTATATATATATATATATATATATATATATATATATATATATATATATATAATATATATATATATATATATATATATATATATATATATATATATATATATATATATATAATATATATATATATATATATATATATTATATATATATATATATATATATATATATATATATATATATATATATATATATATATATATAATATATATATATATATATATATATATATATATATATATATATATATTATATATATATATATATATATATATATATATAGTATATATTATATATATAGTATATATATATAATATATATATATATATATATATATATATATATATATATATATATATATATATATATATATATATATATATATATATATATATATATATATATATATATATATATATATATATATATATATATATATATATATTATATATATATATATATATATATATATATATATATATATATATATATATATATATATATATATAATATATAATATATATATATATATATATATATATATATATATATATATATATATATATATATATATATATATATATATAATATATATTATATATATATACTATATATATATATATCATATATATAAAATAATTATAATATATATATATATATATATATATATATATATATATATATATAAATATATATATATATATATAATATATATATTATATATATATATATATATATATATATATATATATATATATATATATATATAATATATATATATATATATATATATATATATATATATATAAATATATATATATATATATATATATATATATATATATATATATATATATATATATATATATATATATATATACTATATATATATATATATAAAAATGGCGTGTAAAATGACAAAATTTGATATATTTGGAGGCAAATGTCCCTCAATTTTTCTTCTTCATTTAATTAACACGTCCTTACACGTAAGAATAGCATAGCGAAAAATTAGAAACACGTTTGAGAAAAGGTATCCCGTTTGAGAAAAGGTATCCAAAAAAGTTGTACAATTCGAAAACGTACTAAATTTGAAATTTTCGAAAAAAAACAATCAACATCACCATGTTATAAAACAGCTCATTGCCATTCAAACGACATATAATACATCTATATTGCTGCATAAATTCCCCGTCATATGGGCTGACAAAATTGGCCTGCAAAGTGACCTTATACAAAATGCCGAGGAAATATCTCCTGAACCACTGCTTGCATTGTAATACAACTTGCACAGCTCACTTTAGCGCCCCAGGTTACCCTTATACAAATTTTGGCCATAATCGGTGACATGACGGTGTCATTTTGCACTTTGTTTTTGTCGATTTGTCGTGGAATGCCCCAGCTACAAAAGAACAACAAGGATTTTTAACTGAACCTAATTGCCCTACTTAAAGGGAATGTCCCACCTTAACATTATATTTGAGTTGAGATAGCCATGTTGTTGGATTTGCATTGAAATCTAGTAAGGTAGCAGTTTTAAACAACCACATAGGACTAATCGAAAAGAAATTCGAGCTTGGTCTTGACAATTGTAACGAATAAACCCTACGTGTATTTGAATAAGGGTCTAAAGCCGATGACGTCTCTCTTTACCAAATGGTGATGGTAGTCGACTTGTTTTAAGGCGAACCTTGGAGATATTTGCTACGTTTCAATGGTTTGGTAATTGTTTTGTATTCAAAGCGCCATAATTGTCTCGAAATAATTGTGCCCATAATTTGGCAGCGCAAAGGATTTATGTGCAGCTCTCAAGAGCTCAATATGACGTCATCAACCCAAATATGAAAACTTAACTTTTGATTAAATTGAGCACTGTTTGCGAGAAACAAATGTCATAATCGCGTTCGTCAGCAATTACTTCATATTTTGCACCACAAGCGGCGTACATTTGACAACTTTTGGGAAAGTGGGACAGTCCCTTTAAAGGGATTATACGGGGTTTTCCCAGAATAATTGAGTTACATAGTAAAATGTACTTATAAAGGTGGTAGAAGTCCCACGGTAGCCACATTTTTCTGGAAATGACCTCTTCTGCACGTAAGGACATTCCAAAGTGCGCGGTGATGCCACCGCGTATTTTCTGCAGGACCGGCTGAGGCAGAGCCAGTCATCTCTTTTATGCTAATAAAAACACCTCACGTATGGCATATTTCCGGTAAAATAAGCAATATTTGAAAGAAAATAAACTTGTTTTGTTCCAACGACAGCAGCAGTTATCTAGTTTTCCCATAACATTCTATATTTTTCATGAATTTTCATGCCAAAAAATAATACGCCACCACCAAATTCTCAACGCTAAAGGCCAGAGAAAAGAAAACCACAAAAACACAAAACCTCAACGAACAGTGTGTAGTAATACAAAGTCCCGTCAGTTTTGAATTGCATAATAATTTTGTGATCCAGTGTAGGACTTGCAGATAATTCAAAACTCTAAAATTGATCTTAACCCGCGCACTGCAGGGGCTTTGCGCCAAACACGAACTGCAGGGGGGGTTGATTTCCGCCCCCCCCCCCCTGAGATCTCGGAAACTACGCAATGTAGCGAGAAGCGGAAAAGGGCATTTGATAGCTTCATACATGTTCTATCGAAAGTATTTCAGTGTTCTTTTAGGTCAGGTCAAAATTGAGGTCACCAGAGGTCATCAAAGGTCAAATTTTCCAGTTTTTCTCTCCTGTTTTAGGATATCGCTTCAGAAATTCCCACATATCTCAGAAACGATGATAGTTAGAAACAAACGGAAAAAAGCAAATGCCAGCCAGTGAAATTTTGAATCGCTAAGGTGCCTCAGATTTGATCTCAGGTCAATATTTGAGGTTTCAGAGGTCAAAAAGGAAAAAAAAAATTTTTTTGCTAAATCGTGTTTTGCTATTAACGTTTTACTTAATAAATATAACGGAAAACTGTTCACGCCATTGTGTTTATCTTGTCAAGGCGCTTTGAATGATATATATGGTGACCTTGTTAAGTCAACTTAACAATTTTACCTAAGGTCAAGGTCAAGTGGTCATCCAAGTAGGGCATATTGCATATGGGAAGACGTGTCTCGACGAGACAAACACATTGATGTCTGTTTTACTTCTCTATCTTCATTATGTCGAGAGTTATTGACAAAAAAGTGATGGTGACCTCGCATGACCTCAAATGACCCAATAGGGGTCACTGAACAAAACTTACACTTGGATCATCAAGAATATCCTATAACATGATCCAGAAGTAATTGGACTATATCATGCATATCCTTGAAATAGGAAGCATTTGTATATTTCCCCCATTGACTTATTATGGGGAGGTTGCGAAATTGACCTGACCTTAGGTCACCGATATCAAAATTCCGAGATAAACGAATTGTAAGTACTGATGCCCTCATGACATCCTGTAAGTTTCAACCTGATCGGTGAAAAACTCTGGCTTTGGCACAACTGCAAACATTTTTGGTGGTGGCGTCACTTGAGCTGGTCTGGTGACGTGACCTGAGATGACCAGAGCATATTTTTTTTTCAAAGTGTGCGTAATTGATGTCAAAACAGATGTACCAAAACCCGGCGGCGCGCAGCGCCGCCGTTTTTTCGCTATCTTTGAAAAACCTGAGGGGGGAGCGGAAATTAACCCCCCCCCCCCCCCCTGCAGTGCGCGGGTTAAGATAAAAGTGGTGGACAGTAGTGCCGATCAAGTACTCGTTATCTGATACTAGTCTCGAAAAACGCCCAAGTTTTAACGCTGATAATTTCTGAAATAATGGACTAAATGAGCATTGAGGTCCCTGTTATATGTCTTAAACGTGTTTAAAGCTCATACAACTGCAAAAGAGTGTATTTACTTTCAGGACGGAAACCCGTATAATCCCTTTAATAGTAGACGTATTCTACACAATATCTATATTATTATTTGATAAGCGTCTGTCTGTCTGTCTGTCTGTCTGTCTGTCTGTCTGTCTGTCTGTCTGTCTGTCTGTCTGTCTGTCTGTCTGTCTGTCTGTCTGTCTGTCTGCCTGCCTGCCTGCCTGCCTGCCTGCCTGTCTGCCTGTCTGCCTGTCTGCCTGTCTGCCTGTCTGCCTGTCTGCCTGTCTGCCTGTCTGCCTGTCTGCCTGTCTGCCTGTCTGCCTGTCTGCCTGTCTGCCTGTCTGCCTGTCTGCCTGTCTGCCTGTCTGCCTGTCTGCCTGTCTGCCTGTCTGCCTGTCTGCCTGTCTGCCTGTCTGCCTGTCTGCCTGTCTGCCTGTCTGCCTGTCTGCCTGTCTGCCTGTCTGCCTGTCTGCCTGTCTGCCTGTCTGCCTGTCTGCCTGTCTGCCTGTCTGCCTGTCTGCCTGTCTGCCTGTCTGCCTGTCTGCCTGTCTGCCTGTCTGCCTGTCTGCCTGTCTGCCTGTCTGCCTGTCTGCCTGTCTGCCTGTCTGCCTGTCTGCCTGTCTGCCTGTCTGCCTGTCTGCCTGTCTGCCTGTCTGCCTGTCTGCCTGTCTGCCTGTCTGCCTGTCTGCCTGTCTGCCTGTCTGCCTGTCTGCCTGTCTGCCTGTCTGCCTGTCTGCCTGTCTGCCTGTCTGCCTGTCTGCCTGTCTGCCTGTCTGCCTGTCTGCCTGTCTGCCTGTCTGCCTGTCTGCCTGTCTGCCTGTCTGCCTGTCTGCCTGTCTGCCTGTCTGCCTGTCTGCCTGTCTGCCTGTCTGCCTGTCTGCCTGTCTGCCTGTCTGCCTGTCTGCCTGTCTGCCTGTCTGCCTGTCTGCCTGTCTGCCTGTCTGCCTGTCTGCCTGTCTGCCTGTCTGCCTGTCTGCCTGTCTGCCTGTCTGCCTGTCTGCCTGTCTGCCTGTCTGCCTGTCTGCCTGTCTGCCTGTCTGCCTGTCTGCCTGTCTGCCTGTCTGCCTGTCTGCCTGTCTGCCTGTCTGCCTGTCTGCCTGTCTGCCTGTCTGCCTGTCTGCCTGTCTGCCTGTCTGCCTGTCTGCCTGTCTGCCTGTCTGCCTGTCTGCCTGTCTGCCTGTCTGCCTGTCTGCCTGTCTGCCTGTCTGCCTGTCTGCCTGTCTGCCTGTCTGCCTGTCTGCCTGTCTGCCTGTCTGCCTGCCTGTCTGCCTGTCTGCCTGTCTGCCTGTCTGCCTGTCTGCCTGTCTGCCTGTCTGCCTGTCTGCCTGTCTGCCTGTCTGCCTGTCTGCCTGTCTGCCTGTCTGCCTGTCTGCCTGTCTGCCTGTCTGCCTGTCTGCCTGTCTGCCTGTCTGCCTGTCTGCCTGTCTGCCTGTCTGCCTGTCTGCCTGTCTGCCTGTCTGCCTGTCTGCCTGTCTGCCTGTCTGCCTGTCTGCCTGTCTGCCTGTCTGCCTGTCTGCCTGTCTGCCTGTCTGCCTGTCTGCCTGTCTGCCTGTCTGCCTGTCTGCCTGTCTGCCTGTCTGCCTGTCTGCCTGTCTGCCTGTCTGCCTGTCTGCCTGTCTGCCTGTCTGCCTGTCTGCCTGTCTGCCTGTCTGCCTGTCTGCCTGTCTGCCTGTCTGCCTGTCTGCCTGTCTGCCTGTCTGCCTGTCTGCCTGTCTGCCTGTCTGCCTGTCTGCCTGTCTGCCTGTCTGCCTGTCTGCCTGTCTGCCTGTCTGCCTGTCTGCCTGTCTGCCTGTCTGCCTGTCTGCCTGTCTGCCTGTCTGCCTGTCTGCCTGTCTGCCTGTCTGCCTGTCTGCCTGTCTGCCTGTCTGCCTGTCTGCCTGTCTGCCTGTCTGCCTGTCTGCCTGTCTGCCTGTCTGCCTGTCTGCCTGTCTGCCTGTCTGCCTGTCTGCCTGTCTGCCTGTCTGCCTGTCTGCCTGTCTGCCTGTCTGCCTGTCTGCCTGTCTGCCTGTCTGCCTGTCTGCCTGTCTGCCTGTCTGCCTGTCTGCCTGTCTGCCTGTCTGCCTGTCTGCCTGTCTGCCTGTCTGCCTGTCTGCCTGTCTGCCTGTCTGCCTGTCTGCCTGTCTGCCTGTCTGCCTGTCTGCCTGTCTGCCTGTCTGCCTGTCTGCCTGTCTGCCTGTCTGCCTGTCTGCCTGTCTGCCTGTCTGCCTGTCTGCCTGTCTGCCTGTCTGCCTGTCTGCCTGTCTGCCTGTCTGCCTGTCTGCCTGTCTGCCTGTCTGCCTGTCTGCCTGTCTGCCTGTCTGCCTGTCTGCCTGTCTGCCTGTCTGCCTGTCTGCCTGTCTGCCTGTCTGCCTGTCTGCCTGTCTGCCTGTCTGCCTGTCTGCCTGTCTGCCTGTCTGCCTGTCTGCCTGTCTGCCTGTCTGCCTGTCTGCCTGTCTGCCTGTCTGCCTGTCTGCCTGTCTGCCTGTCTGCCTGTCTGCCTGTCTGCCTGTCTGCCTGTCTGCCTGTCTGCCTGTCTGCCTGTCTGCCTGTCTGCCTGTCTGCCTGTCTGCCTGTCTGCCTGTCTGCCTGTCTGCCTGTCTGCCTGTCTGCCTGCCTGCCTGCCTGTCTGCCTGTCTGCCTGTCTGCCTGTCTGCCTGTCTGCCTGTCTGCCTGTCTGCCTGTCTGCCTGTCTGCCTGTCTGCCTGTCTGCCTGTCTGCCTGTCTGCCTGTCTGCCTGTCTGCCTGTCTGCCTGTCTGCCTGTCTGCCTGTCTGCCTGTCTGCCTGTCTGCCTGTCTGCCTGTCTGCCTGTCTGCCTGTCTGCCTGTCTGCCTGTCTGCCTGTCTGCCTGTCTGCCTGTCTGCCTGTCTGCCTGTCTGCCTGTCTGCCTGTCTGCCTGTCTGCCTGCCTGGCTGCCTGGCTGCCTGGCTGCCTGGCTGTCTGGCTGTCTGGCTGTCTGGCTGTCTGGCTGTCTGGCTGTCTGGCTGTCTGGCTGTCTGGCTGTCTGGCTGTCTGGCTGTCTGGCTGTCTGGCTGTCTGGCTGTCTGGCTGTCTGGCTGTCTGGCTGTCTGGCTGTCTGGCTGTCTGGCTGTCTGGCTGTCTGGCTGTCTGGCTGTCTGGCTGTCTGGCTGTCTGGCTGTCTGGCTGGCTGGCTGGCTGGCTGGCTGGCTGGCTGGCTGGCTGGCTGGCTGGCTGGCTGGCTGGCTGGCTGGCTGGCTGGCTGGCTGGCTGGCTGGCTGGCTGGCTGGCTGGCTGGCTGGCTGGCTGGCTGGCTGGCTGGCTGGCTGGCTGGCTGGCTGGCTGGCTGGCTGGCTGGCTGGCTGGCTGGCTGGCTGGCTGGCTGCCTGGCTGCCTGGCTGCCTGGCTGTCTGGCTGTCTGGCTGTCTGGCTGTCTGGCTGTCTGGCTGTCTGGCTGTCTGGCTGTCTGGCTGTCTGGCTGTCTGGCTGTCTGGCTGTCTGGCTGTCTGGCTGGCTGGCTGGCTGGCTGGCTGGCTGGCTGGCTGGCTGGCTGGCTGGCTGGCTGGCTGGCTGGCTGGCTGGCTGGCTGGCTGGCTGGCTGGCTGGCTGGCTGGCTGGCTGGCTGGCTGGCTGGCTGGCTGGCTGGCTGGCTGGCTGGCTGGCTGGCTGGCTGGCTGGCTGGCTGGCTGGCTGGCTGTCTGGCTGTCTGGCTGTCTGGCTGTCTGGCTGTCTGGCTGTCTGTCTGTCTGTCTGGCTGTCTGGCTGTCTGGCTGTCTGGCTGGCTGGCTGGCTGGCTGGCTGGCTGGCTGGCTGGCTGGCTGGCTGGCTGGCTGGCTGGCTGGCTGGCTGGCTGGCGGCTGGCTGGCTGGCTGGCTGGCTGGCTGGCTGGCTGGCTGGCTGGCTGGCTGGCTGGCTGGCTGGCTGGCTGGCTGGCTGGCTGGCTGTCTGTCTGGCTGTCTGGCTGTCTGGCTGTCTGGCTGTCTGGCTGTCTGGCTGTCTGGCTGTCTGGCTGTCTGGCTGTCTGGCTGTCTGGCTGTCTGGCTGTCTGGCTGTCTGGCTGTCTGGCTGTCTGGCTGTCTGGCTGTCTGGCTGTCTGGCTGTCTGGCTGTCTGCTGTCTGTCTGGCTGTCTGGCTGTCTGGCTGTCTGGCTGTCTGGCTGTCTGGCTGTCTGGCTGTCTGGCTGTCTGGCTGTCTGGCTGTCTGGCTGTCTGGCTGTCTGGCTGTCTGGCTGTCTGGCTGTCTGGCCTGTCTGGCTGTCTGGCTGTCTGGCTGTCTGGCTGTCTGGCTGTCTGGCTGTCTGGCTGTCTGGCTGTCTGGCTGTCTGGCTGTCTGGCTGTCTGGCTGTCTGTCTGTCTGTCTGTCTGTCTGTCTGTCTGTCTGTCTGTCTGTCTGTCTGTCTGTCTGTCTGTCTGTCTGTCTGTCTGTCTGTCTGTCTGTCTGTCTGTCTGTCTGTCTGTCTGTCTGTCTGTCTGTCTGTCTGTCTGTCTGTCTGTCTGTCTGTCTGTCTGTCTGTCTGTCTGTCTGTCTGTCTGTCTGTCTGTCTGTCTGTCTGTCTGTCTGTCTATCCGGCACCGCTCAGTTTATTCAGTTTTAAAGTCCCCGTTAATTCACGTGCTGAATGGGTGCGGATACCTCCATCCCGGAGATGCCAGCTAGCTATGCATAGGACATATGTGGGAGATGGGATAAGTCACCGACGCACCGGAGTTGGTGGGGCGGTGATCCCTTGACGGGTAATAGGTAATTAGGTACGACGGGTGTGCCACGGGTAGTAACCACCACTTGACCTGCATGGTGTATACAATCGTCCAGCGGAGCGGACGGGATAGCACAAGTAGTTACCTATGTAAGGAAATTCACTCACGCGCTCCTCTGCCACCCAGCAGGCAGCAGGAGACCAAAGGCTGCGACGCTGCGTGTAAAATTATAACTTACGTTGGTTGTGAATCACTCCAAAATATATTTTGGAGTGATATTATATTTTTTTTTATAATATATTTTTTCGCAGGCAGTACCCATTTTCATCGCCAGTTTCAGCGGATTTTGGGGGTGGGGCTAATTTATATTGCCACCCCCGTCGAGCTTGGAATGTTGGGGGGGCCTTTGCCCCTGCTGCCCCCTTTGGATCCGCCAGTGATTCCATACAACATAGGTACCTATACAAGGAAATTCACTCACGCGCTCCTCTGCCATCAACAGGCAGCAGGAGACCAGAGGCTGCGACGCGCGCTGCGTGTACAATTATAACTTACGTTGGTTGTGATTTGTGAATCACTCCAAAATAGCGTCAGACGCGCCACTTTCCCTATCCCTACTGCTACCAAAATGCTACCAAATAGAGGAAACACGAACGAGGCAAAAACAAGATTTCTTTCTTTCGCAAGAAGTTTTTTTCGCAGGCAGTACCCATTTTTCATCGCCAGTTTCAGCGAATTTTGAGGGGGCTAATTTCTATTGCCGCCACTGTCGAGCTTGGGATGGGGGATTCTGCCCCCCCCCCCTGGATCTGCCAGGTCTCACGTGCGTCATCAGATCCCCTTTTCACTTCATACTATACATAATAGTCGGCGCCCATGTCATTTCGCACGTCCGGTACTGTTTGACGGTGTTCGGCAACGGGTCTCAGAAGAATAAAAAATCAGCGCCTCCAAAAGAGCATCAATTTTGGCTTGCGCGCTGTCTCCGGCCGACGTAAATTTGATTGCATATCGGACGTGCGAGATGAACTGGGCTGGCTCACAGCCCGGCAGCTGTACGAACTCCAATCTCTCAATCTTCTTCAATCTTCAAAATTGGCACCACCGGAGAACCACAGGCTCTCGCTTCCTGGCTTTCGATCTAGAAACACACGCCCGGACGCTGTCTGCCGCCCCCCCCCCCCCCGCGAGTGAGAACAGAAACTGATAAGCGATGTTTTTTATAGTGTAGCACAGCGCTACAACGCGTTGCCACTGGACCAGCAGGGTCCTAGGAATGCTTTGGAGCTGGGGTGCGGAGAGTAAAACTCTGGCTAAAAATAAGCATAAAGAGTGAAAAATTCAACCAAAAACATATGTACTCGGCTTTACCAATGCTCAATTACCCGCTCACCAGAATTAGTTATTACCTATGCCAATTCTTACCTGTCTTTCCCTGCACAGGCTGTCCCTATCATAAATCAGTATCAGGGTTCAAATTATCTAATACATTTTAAAATAAAGAGAGGAAATTTCACAGTAAACTCTAGAAAAAGAGTGGAAAAATAGTATACATGGGGTGTCGTTTTCCACCCAAATTTCCAAATGCTAGGACACTGTAAACGTCAGCTCGGTGATCTTTTACATGATGTATGGCGTGTGTTGTGTCTGTTTATGTCGGCTACTGTGTGAGTGTGTGTATGAACATGGAGGGTATTTTAGTTTCTAGTGTGCATATTCGCTGAGTGTCATTTTTAACATGTCTCTGCCTTTTAACCATGACGCGACACTCAGAATAGCCGTGTTATGTATCGGAGAGGGTTTTCACTGTCAATACCAGGGCTGCGGAGTCGACATAATTTTAGCAGCTCCGACTCCGACTCCGACCTATACCCGTCCTCCAACCGCAAGCTAGAAAGCAATATCTGCAATGCCATCTATTAATCCCTTTGTCTTTATTCTTAACAGTTAACAATATGGAGAACAATGCTACGCCGCCCGAGCACGGCGTGCCGGCCGCGCGTCCAGCCCAGTCGCGCTCGCCTGCAGGCGGCGGAACCCGCGAAACGGGCACCGAGCGGCGAGCGCAGCAAGGCGCCGCCGGCCCAGCTCGCAGCAACGAGACCCAGCTCGTTCCAGCTCGTGTTCGCTGGAGCCGCTGCTGCCCCCGGATACTGCGCTGTCAGCTGGCCAGTCAGTGCGCCGTCAGTGCGCCGCTCTCCGCCGCCTCGTCTCCGGCAACCAAGTCTACCAGTCAGGGGTGTGGATTTCCAAAAAGCATTGGGGGTGTTCAAGGGCGGTTGTAAGGGGTAGTCGTTTAGGGGCATCGTGTCATGTCCCTAAACGACTGAAATCGACCGAAAAGTGGCATTTTTTTCTGATTTTGATAAGGAAATCTGAACAACTTTTACAAAGTCAAGTTCGTTTTAAACATAGTTAAATGCACAAGCGAGCTAGATCCTTCACCACAGCCACTGGCCACAGTGTTTAGCTCAGCACTTCAAAACTCACAGGACGTAATCAAGCCATAGATACCTACGACACTGCCATCTCGGACTTTTGTATAGGTATCGGTGACCTTAGGCCAGGTCAGTTTCGTGTCCTTCCCATCATTAGTCAACGATAAAATATACAAATGTTTTCGTAGCAGAGGATGCACATTAGATCAGAATAAATATTGTAAGATTATGTTATCATAGCTCATTCTTGATGACCCAAGTACAATTATTGCTCAGTAACCCCTACAAGATCGAGTGAGGTCATGAGGTGACCAGCACTTCTTTGCCTATAACTCTTGATAGCATACAAAAATAAAAATAAGAACGTGAGACCGGCACCACTGTATATGACTCGTCGAGACGCGTCCGACATTGCGCAGCACGACATACCTGGTTCACCACATGTTCTTAAATTACCGTGACCTGAGGTCAAATTTTGAATTTGACTTATGCAACCTGGTCACCATGGTATGATGCGAATCTCCTTGACGAAATGAGCACGATGACGATAAAATGGTCGCCGTGTGACCATAAGAGTCGGTGCGTCCAAAACCCCAATCATCATATGATGACGTTAACATTACTGCCCTATCTTCATCAGGCGGAAATCTGACTGCTAAATGAGTAAACTATAGGCTTCATTTTCTTACGAAAGGGGTTCAAAGTTAATGTTCCTAGGCCGACGACTTTTCTACCGACCAAAGTAATCGCCAGTTACCAAAAAGTCGACTCCGACTCTGGGCCGGAGTCGGAGTCGGTAAGATTTTAGCAACTCCGACTCCGGCCAAAACAGCCGACTCCGACCGACTCAGAGTCCGACTTCCACTCCGACTGCAGCCCTGGACTCAATACATACATATATACATAACAAATTCCAGTGAACATAATTTAACAATATAATAAGAATTGAGACCACGGGCGTAGGCAAGGGGGGGGGGACAAGGGGCCATGCCCCCCCCCCCCCCCCCCCCCCTGGAGGCCAGACGGGCCCCTCTGGCGACCGAGCGAGGGCCCTCTGGGGCCGAAGGCCCCAGTGTTTTGGATGGTGTCAGCGTCAGGCGCCCACAAAACGTCTTACGTCGCATAAAAGAACGCCCACGAACCTAAACAAATCGTAACACGAATAAATAACGGCACTTGTTGCCTGTTAAAGGCATGTATATGTAAATACGTACAAAAGGGTCCCAGCCAGTGGAGAGGGGCCTCTACCAGCTTTTAAATGGCCCTGCCGATCTACAGATAGCCCCCTGCCGGCATTTAGAGGGCCCCTGTCGGTTGTGGAGGGCCCTCTGCCGGCCTTTATAGGGCCCTGTCGATCTGCAGAGGGTCCCTGCCGATCTGGAGAGGGCCCTCTGCCGGCCTTTAGAGGGCCCTGCCGATCTGTAGATCGACCTGCCAATCTGTAGAGGGCCGCTGTCGGCATTTAGAGGGCCCTGCCAACCTGTAGAGGGCTCTCTTCCAGGCTGTATGGGCCCTGTCGATCTGCAGAGTGTCCCAGTCAATCTGTAGATGGCCCTCTGCTGGCCTTTAGACGACCCTGTCAGCATGTAAAGGGCCCTATTCCAGCATTTATGGGCCTTGTCGATCTGCAGTGTTCCAGTCAATATGTAGAGGGCCCTCTGCTGGCTGTTAGAGGGCCCTACCGATCTGTAGAAGGCTCTCTTCCAGCCTTTAGGGTCCCTGGCAATCTGCAGAGTGCCCCAGCCAATCTAGAGGGCTCTGCAGGCATTTAGATGACCCTGCCGGCCTTTAGAGGGCCCTGCCGGCCTTTAGAGGGCCCTTCCAGCCTTTAGGGGGCCCTTCCAGCCTTTAGAGGGCCCTGCCGGCCTTTAGAGGGCCCTGCCGGGGCCTTTAGAGGGCCCTGCTGGGGCTTTAGAGGGCCCTGCCGACCTGTCGAGGGCCCTTTTCCAGGCTTTTTGGGCCCTGTCGATCTGCAGTGTCCCAGCCAATCTGAAGAGAGCCCTCCGATGGCCTTTAGAGGGCCCTGCCGATCTACAGATGGCCATCTACCGGCCTTTAGAGGCCCCTGCCGATCTGTAGAGGGCCTCTGCTGTCCTTTAGAGGGTCCTGTGGTGGTAGAGGTGGTCTACCGGTCGAGCGCCGGTGAGGCTTTCGAAGGAAGACCAGTCAAAGTTCTCATTGTTTTTCAGTGTATGCTAGTAACGTCTGAGAGGAATACAAGGCTTTGACAATGTACGAGTATTAACCCGGCATTGGCTGGGGTCTCAGCCGAACGCCATTGGCTGGGGGGGGGGGGCGTTTTTCGCCCCCCCCCCCCCCCTGGTTATCTTCCGGACCACTAACCGCAGTGTCGACCTGCAGAGGTGGCCAAAGATCTCGTCCGGACACACATACGGACAAACACGTTGGCCCGTACTTTCCTGAGCGACCCCCCAGTGGAAATCTTCGCATTCTGAAAAGCATGTAAACATGTTTCTCATCCTTCTACGATTTTGAATTAGAAGCGCCTTGACGAGACAAACACGATGGCGTAAAACAAAATGGTGCCTTATCTTCATTAGGTAGACATTTATTTGCGAAAAACTGTTTTGCCAAAAACATTTTCTTTTTTACATTTGATGACCTCTGGAGCCTGAAATATTGACCTGAGCTCAAATTTGAGAACACAAATGGCGAATGCATATTTCAAGAGCTTTCTATTTTTTTTATGTGTTTGTTTGTTCCTAGCTATCATAGTTCCCCAGATATTTTTTTTTTTTTGGGGGGGGTCTGGAGCGAAGTCCTAACACTGGAAAATCTGACCTTTGATGACCTCTGGTGACCTCAATATTTACCTGACCTAAAAAAGACAGATATATCTTCGATAGAGCTTGTCTCGAGCTATCTAACGCCGTTTTCCGCTTGTCGCTACGTTGCGTAGTTTTCCAGATCAGAATACACTACATCCCCCCCCCCCCCCCCCCCCCCCCTCCAGGGCGTGTAATTATCAGAGGCCCTCCAGGTCGCGTGTTGGGATATGACTATCCGCATTCCGCCCTATGGTGTTGTAGAAACCCCTCGTATCACAATATGGTGTATTTTTTTCAAGAAAATTTATAAGCAAACGGTATCCAAAGCTTTCTGTAAATAAAGATATCAGGAGGATGTTATTTCGTTATTTTGTAGAGATTTTGTAACTTCATCGTACATATGCACAATCGGCATGTACGTACTGTGTTGTTTCCTTAATCCGAATTGAAGAAGATTCAGGACATTATTTTGATTAACCCGCGCCCCGCTGGAGGTAGCAGAATCTGCCCCCTCCCCCCCTGATTTTCCCAATAACTTGAAAACGATGATAGATATAGACGTTAACCTTTCAGTACTTTATGCTGCATCAATTATACGTATTATCACATTTCAATTAAAATCGTGAGTACCTTGGGAGATAATGACGTTTTAATCACGTCATGTCATGCCATTTTTGGTGGAAAAAAATTAATGTTTGAAAAATCGTAGAAAATCGAGTTTTGAAGCCAATTGAAGATAAAAAAACGCCGAAAGAAAGGAAACGACATTATATTGAAAATGGCTATCGTGGATTTGCGAAATTTCGAGTTTTTTACTCAAAAAGAAAAAAGAAAATACTTGTTGAAAGTTATTTGACGTTGTTTTACAACATACCTTACCTTACCTTACCTACACATATGGGGATTTTGAAAGGCACTATGCCTGTAGGTCCCGGTCTCGTCGAACACTTTGGATATGGAATTTGTTAGGTCTAGGTGAGATATTGGATAGGTGCAAAGTATTTGTCAGTATGCCATTGCTGGTCCAGTCGAGACTTAAACTGGTTTACAGTGTCAGCAAGGGCGACATGTGGAGGGAAGCCATTCCAATCGTTAATGGCGCATACGCAGAGGGTATTCCTCCGGACTCGAGACGCTGCCCGTGGCTTAGCCAATTTCCAGCAGTGGCCTCTAGTTGTCGCCTGCGTAGCCCTTGAGACAAAGTCGTCCAGGTCCAGGTCAATACCCGCGTGTAACAAACATTTGGTAGATCATTACCATGTCTCCGCGTCGCCTTCAGTACTTCAGCGAGGGAAGCTGCAGCCTCTGGAGACGTTGAGGGTATGACACGTTCCTCATACCCGGCACCAGCCTGGTCACCCGTCTCTGGACACGCTCCAGCAGTCTTTGGTCAGCACGGTTGAACGGTCCCCATAGCACATTGCCGTATTCCAAATGCGGTCTCACTAGGGTCTTGTACAGTAGGGTCAGCGTCTGTTCATTGAGGTAAGCGAACGATCTCCGGATCACTGCCAAAATTTGTGTAGCCTTGAAAACAGCAGAAGCCGTCTGCCTCCGGAATTTAAGGGTTGAGTCTATAAAGACACCCAAGTCTCTTTCTTCACTGACGGATTCGAGCACGTCACCTTTTATCATGTAGACATGCTGCCGGTTCCCTGCCCCAATGTGCAGACGCTTGCATTTTGCTTCATTGAATGGCAGTTGCCACCTGTCAGACCATTCTACTACAGAAGCAATGCCATGCTGGAGGTCTTGTATCTGGGATGGATGTGCGACACTGTGAGATACTTTGGTATCATCAGCGAATATCTTAATAGGAGAATTCACCACATCCGGCATGTCATTAATGTATATCAGAAACAGCAGTGGACCTAGGACAGACCTAGGACAGACCATGCAACATATTGTATTATGTTAATTATGTGGGCCCCCTATGGCTACGAGGGGCCCCTCTGATCCCATCCCCCCCCCCCTCCCCCTGGGAGAAGTCCTGCCTACACCCCTGATCGAAACTGAGATTAAGATGATTGGCATTGACAATGAGATGAGTCTTTTTGGTGCACATGTCTTAACCCGCGACTTACTGGGGGGGGGGGGGGGGCGGTATTTTTGCCCCCCCCCCCCCCTCCTGTTATTTTGCAATAACTCCTAAACGAACACCGGTATCGTCACCGAACTTGCAGTACCTTCTCTCACATCAATTCTACACATGTTGGCAAAAGTAAAAATATGAGGTTATGATAGGTCAACCGGGAATAACGTCAGAGTGACGTCATGTTCTTCGGTTTTTGTTGCAAAATAATGGTTTACGGAAAACGCTGTCAAAAGTACGATGTTTGAGATAAACTCAATTGTCTTAAATCAAATTACTGACAATAGAACGGGCTATCAAACTACTATCTCGGATTTTTGAGGGTTTTTTAATTCAAAATTTTGAGAAATCCAAATACATTTTTTTTTAAACAAACTTTTCAAGAAAAAATCAGAATTATCGAAAAACCGGAATATATGTGATCGAGACGTCTGCGGTGAATATGTGTACCAAATGTGAAGTCGATATCGTCAATAATGACTGAGTTATGACCTTTAAATGACAAAAATTGACCACCTCTCACAGCATTACTATGCATACAAAACGCATTTCCATTTTTGCTTTTTACTTCTATTTATATGGAACAAACAATGTTCTAAGGTCATTTCACGCGTTCTAGACGAAATACAAACCTATAAACATGTGTTATAACGCCTAATGACCGTAATCTGCAGTTTGACCTTGTGACCTCGGATGACCTTGACCTGACCCAAGGTGATGAACAGCTTAGAAAGGTACTTAGAAGTGTCAGACCCACGAATCATACCGATTTATCGACAGCTTATGCTTTTAATATCGCAATTTTGCGCGACAATTCCATCCATCGAGACCTTTTGACACGGTCAAACATTTTGTACTTGACCTGACCTGTGACGTCATCGGTGACCCCGAGGTCAACAATATTATGTTTCCCTCGATAAATTTCCCAGGGCTATCGAATGCCGTTTGAATTTTTATATTCGGTCCAGTAGTTCCGGAGATCCGAGGGGGGCAAAAAATAGCCCCCCCCCCCCCGTAAGTCGCGTTATGAAAAATAACCCAGTAACTCGCGGGTTAACAGTTCAAGGCTTCATAGCTTCAGGTAAATATCTCAGTTTCAGTTTTGGAAGATTTCCCTACACAGAAGTTTGCCCTTAAAATGTAAAATCAACATGTTAGATGCCGAACCTTCTTTGAAACAAATTATCATTGGACATTTCACTGAAAAGTAAAACCTAAGTAGGATTATCTTACCTGCTGATCCCATTCTGACATGTTTGGTGCCATTTCATTTTTTGCAAAATCCAGGGCCACCTTCTGTATTTGTTGTTGTTCCTCTGTGAGACCTGACGAGGCTGAAAATAAAACAAGGCATTCATATTGAATATGCTATTCCCTTTAGGGGCTGTTCCAGCACCCTCAACTGGATTAGGTTGAGGCTTCATTGTCTCCACTGGTTGTTCCTGCAACTCAACTAAAATTTGTTGAGCCTCCACCAACCTTAATCACTCAGCAAGCAGTTGAGATTGGTGGAGGAAAGTAAATGCTAGGTGACGGCCGTTCTGACACGCTGTCATGCATTAGCATAGGTGTACCCAAGGAGGGGGAAAATGGGGCAATTCCCTTCCTCCCCTGAAGGTCTGTATGTGCCCCCTTTGGTTGCAATAATGAATGATTTTATTTTTATTTTTTAAAGGACTTTTTTGAAAATATGTCCCTCTAAAAATATAGTGGGCCAAATCTGGTGAGTTTTTATTTGGTGGGGGTACCTTATGCCCCCCTGATCAAAAATTTCCCCTCCTGGAGTGAATCCTGGGTACGCCACTGCCCACTGCACATTAGTGGTGTGCTGTCCATGCTGTATATTTACATTGGAAATCTCCAGTTTGTTCCCATCCTCCACTCCACCATGCCTCAACCAGCAGGATGAAATCTCTTCTAGTTCAGGGTGCTGGCCCATAGCTTACTCATTTTTGTTTAAATACTGAAGACATGAAGGGCCAATTTTGGTCAGTCTTCACAGGAATAATTTGTGCAGTCTAAAGCCCAGGCTACACTATGTGTCATTGTCAAGGAAATCATGCACGTGTTCTCCATGTTTGCAGAACTTCCTTGACGTCCAGGATCTGCCGGTCAAGCAAATCACGCAAGGAAAATGGATAAACCACTGCATTTTTTAATTGATAAATCACTGCATAAATATCTACCAGCTTCAACACAAGTTTCAACACTCCCAATTTGCTCAAACGCTTCTTCATTCATCTTCCGCCATGATATTCAAAACAAATTATTCAAGTTTAGGTCTAGTGTGACTACAATACGCAAAATTAAGCAAAATTATAAAAACCCTGCAACACGCAATCTAGGAAAACATGACAAGTTCAGAATTTTGAACTTTTCCTCATTCTGTCCATGACATGTCTGCACAATTTCCTTGATGTTTTATCCGGGATCTGGATGCTGTGCCAGTGTAGCCCAACCAATGCATTTACTATCAGCTGAACTTGCTCTGTCACGCAAATCCTGACAACACGGATAACACACACAATTTTCAGGAAATCATGCAGTGTATGTAGCCTGGGTTTAAGATGGCACATCATACATTTGATTCAACCAAAGAATGTGCAGTTTTTTACCCACAAATACTATATATGAAAACATACTGAGAAATTTCCAAAATAAATATTATTTAGGTTATGCATTATATAAACAACTGATACAAATATGCCGCATATGATACAAAACATTTCTTCAAGAAAACTAGAAATACAAATAACCATTTACTCCAATATCCAGCAAAAACATATATCAATACCTTCCAGCGATGTCACACCAGATAAGCATCTCTGAGACTGAGATAAGCCCCGGAGCCGGCATTTTGACTGGAAAAATCCCCTTTCACAAAGCGACCTCACTATGCGCGCTGCCATGTTTACAACAGGAGTTATAAAACAAAACTCAGAGTGATGTTTTTATTTGTTGAAATCCTTTTCAGGATGTTAATTCGAAGAAAAAATAAAACTGTTTATAGTTGAGCAAGACATTCACATTCATACACACTTAAATTGTGATCAAAAATTGCCACTCTCTTTCTCGCCTAGTGGTGGCTTTTTGAACTAAACTGGCACATTGTCAAGGGAAAAGCAGCACGCCATGTTTTATTTGTTTATTGTTGTGGTGGAGTGAAATATCAATTTTATTTATTTCATGCTCAGTGTATTGGGGCGAGAATAAAGGTTTTCTGAGTTCCTGTGATGGCAGGGATTGGATGGTAAGTTAGAAGTAGTGTTCATTAATGTGATGGCAAGCCTCAAAGCAGAATGGTAGAGGACGTCGAGGTGGGTTATATTATTTGTATATATTAAAACATCAGTCCTGATTTGTGTATGCTTAAAATACTAAAATTTGTTTTATCTGAGAAGCATTTAATTAATTAATTTATCTTTTATATATCCATATCCCATGAATAGATTTAAGCATAGGCCAGTGTCCCAGCATTGGTAAATTTGGGTGGGAAATGACACCCTATGGATATTATTTTTGCACTCTCTTTCCCGAGTTTTACTGGGAATTTTCCACTCCTTATTTTAAAATGTATTGGATAATTGGAATCCTGATGCTGATTGCTGATTAATGGAACCTAATAACTAATTTTGGTGAGGGGGGTAATTGGGTAACGGTGGGGCTGGCGTCACCGTCCGGGGCTGGTGTCACCCTCGCAGCCGGGCAATCAAATCAAGGTTCAGGTTACTATCACCGTTGTTGGTCTGGAGTCATGGGAAGCTTAATGACGTCACCAGATTCTGGCTACGAGCGAATCTTAGGCGGACCTGATCAGACTTAATGGCTACGAGCAGTAGGTTTCGTCACAATCAGACTTAATGGCTACGAGCTGTAGGCCGACCCGATCGGACTTAATGGCTACGAGCTGTAGGCCGACCCGATCAGACTTAATGACTACGAGCTGTAGGCCGACCCGATCGGACTTAATGGCTGCAAGCTGTAGGCCGACCCGATCGGACCTAATGGCGGGGTTAGGTTAGTTAAGTTTAATTCCGATCGGTTCGGCCTACCGCTCGTTGCTATTAGATCGGGACAGCCTAAGATTCGCTTGTATCTGATGACGTCATTAAGCTTCCCCATGTCTCCAGACCAACAACAGTGATAGTAACCTGAACCTTGATTTGATTGCCCGGCTGCGAGGGTGACGCCAGCCCCGGACGGTGACGCCAGCCCCACCGTTACCGGTAATTGGATATTGATAAAGCTGAGTGCATATGTTTTTTGGTTGAATTTTCCACTCTTAATGCTTATTTTTAGCCAGAATTTGCCACTCTGCACCCCAGCTCTTTAATATTTTGTTTTAAATATCTTTCAATTCTGCCGGACGCCAGAAATTGTGCGATCAGGTGGTGGGGTCAGGACCTGCACAACAAGCTATGCTTAGCGTGGATCCTGACCTCGGAAATCCATCCATTCAAAAACATTCAGACTTTTTTTAAATAAAAACTCCAAAGCAATCCTAGGACCATGGCATAGGCGTACCCCAGGGGGGGGGGCAAACAGGGCAATTGCCCCCTCCTGAAGGTCTGTACGTTCACCATGCCATCTTGGCTGTATGTGCGCCTTTGGAAATAGTTTTTATTTTATTTATTTAACATCATCGCCGACGGGGTGAACCATTTATGGGCGAAGTCACACAGGTAAAACCACACACATTCACATACTTAAAAGATCACATTACATCCCTCACCCATAACCATCTATACCTATAATAATACAAAAGATCACCTAGAAGATCCTCTATAATACAAAAGCGATGGTTAAAAGCTGCTAAATGACAAAAATGGATTTAAAATATAAAAAATAAAATACGAAATAAGAAATATGTGATGAAATAGTGAAGATAAAATAGCAAAAATGAAGACAAAGGTAAAAATGAAAACGAATATAAAATTAAATAGAAATAAAAAGTAACAATAGTTACACACAGCAATACCTATCACATTTTGACACCGGTGACAAATAAAACGTACATAGCGCGTATAGACTACCTACTTACAATGAAGCGACATATGACCTTACTTTGCCACGAAATGATGAGAGAGTGTCTGAGAACATGTCATTGCCAATCAAATTCAAATCAAATCAAATCGGGCCTGAAGATCCCTATTTCTAAAAAATGAATGATTTTTTTATTCTTTAAAGGAAAAATATTTAAAATATGCCCCTCTAAAAATATAGTAGGCCAAATCTGGGGAGTTTTTTGGTGAGGGTACCTTATTCTCTTACCTGGTTCTCTTACCTGGTTGGGTTCCCATTGGTCGGATAAAAGAAAATCAAGGGGACAGTAAAAGGAAAGGAACCCTAGACTCTGAGACGCACCGGTGACCGGTTCTTAAAGTATTAGTCAATTAACAAGGATAGGGCAGTTCTTAACTGGAAATTGTGCGCCTCCCAATTTGATTGGCAATGACATACCCATTACTCATGAGAACAACTTGGAATAATTAACACTAAATGCCCCCTGATCAAAAATTGCCCCCTCCTGGAGTGAATCCTGGGTATGCCACTGGATGTAGGTACACAAGTGGGGGCCATACTACTAATGGTGGGTTTATGGCGAAAATCACCCAAGTGGGCAATCATGTCAATGGCGCCACGTTCAGTGGTATCTGGTAAAATCAAGGTTCAGGGTTACTATCACCATTGTTGGTCTGGTGTCATATGGAAGCCTGTATGACATCACCATATTCTGATTTATGGCAGCCTATGAGATGGTCTGGGTCCTGGGGGGGGGGTCCAGGGATGGGGTATTTAGTAATATTATTAATAGCATAATCGAACCTGACCTAACCTTTACAGCAATTATGGTCGCAGGAACCGACATTTAGAACGCTCTACTCACTGCACTGTGGCCCTACCGGGGGGGGGGGGGGGGGGAGGCTATTGCCCCTCCCCTCTCCCCCAAGACCATCTTGTAGACTGCTGTAAATCAAAACAGACACTCTTCAATTTTCTGTGTGACATCAGTTGCCCTGAATTTTGCTGCAGGAGGGTCGCTGAGGTGTCCAACGTGGTTATTTTATTTTTCCAGTCTGGCATCAGTATCATCCACATTGCCGATAGCATGAAAAGTTGTGGCGTTAGGTGGGGGTCTGTCATTACAGTTAACAGTTGTTGACACTATTTCAACCCGTTTGTTACTGAGCATATAAGGAGATGAAATTATTGTGTAACAATTGTAACAATTGTAAAGATTATAATTTCAAAATAGCATTAAAATAATTATTGCTAAATTTAGTTTAGAACGTGTTTACCAGCTCCCAAAAGCACAATGATGCTGGATCAATAGTTTCTGGGGCCTGATCAAGAGTGCAAAAAAGTTGCCTAACCTATGCCTAACTGATGTTCCCAATGGGTTAAGATACATGTGTACTTAATCAGGAACTAGGCCTATATAGATTAGTTTTGTGCAAGGCCCTATAAACGTTTTGTGTTGAAAATCCTTTTGACATGTATTACACATGGTGCAAGTAGAAATATTGGACTTGCTTATCTTGATGCCCTACTTATGGTGCAGGGAAAACTGCCCATATGATATGCAAGAATTGCTACTAAAACTGATGAGTTCCGCTTTGTCTTCTTTCACTTGGTTAAGATTTGGTGAAATATTTAGTTTAGTTTTGTCTTGGGTATTTCTGAAGCAATTAATGTTCCTTCTTTTGTAAGTGTATATCACATTAATCCATCAAATTATTACATTAGGAGGCAAAAGACTTGCCAGAATTCCGTGTTTTGTTTCTGATGAGCATATTTTCCTCTTTTCTATTGTCCCAGGACCATGACCATCTCTTTTCTTAAACAACTTGCAATGTACTTGGACATCTTCTAAGGCAAAAATAAAATTATACTAGAACATAAGCTCTAAAATCACAATGTTAGAATGGTTATGTTGCAAGTCTGGGAGTGATGCAACCTTTCCTACAGAACCACCCATAAGCACCAATAATCATCAGCTTAATCATCCTCATTTGTAGAAATCAAGAATCAGATAACCTCATCCTGTAGATGGTCATTTTAGAGCATAATCTAGTTAATAACAATGCTTTTGAACCAGAGTAAGAATCTTCTTCCGGATATTGGTATTGCAATTAGATAAGTCCACATTGGTGATGCTTCTGTGTTGATGACATGGTGATATAAACAAATGATACTGAAGTTGTATGTGCCTCTGGCGGCAAATCCATAATTATGGCAACATTGGTAATTATTCAAGGCCATGAGACTGAGCTTATGATCCAAATTATTTTGATCTTGTTAGAAGGTTGTAAATAAGAAACCATGCATGGCAAGCAGCCATGCTGTTTGATAAACACATGATTATGCCTCTATGATATACACAATAACACATGTAAGTTGTTACATCACATTTTGTCATGTGCAGGTCTGGATGACCCTGTCAGTAAATCTTTGAGTCAGAATCCATGTATCCTAGGATTGAGTCTGGCTACTGGTGGGGTCTTTTTGTTCCACAGCTTTGGTCTGTGTGAAAGGCCCCAATGATAATTGATAATGGTCATCATCATAAAGCCCCAATACCACCCTGTCATGCTGTGGTATAGGTGTCTCACAACACCTATACCACATTCACTTCTGATAGTTATGGAAGTGTCATTAAGCCTGCTCAGCGAATGCCTTGCTACACTCATCTTGAACAACATATTATATCTTGACCAACAGGGCACCAACAAAAATAAACTAATAAGTGGACCTTCTTAGTCCTTGGCAAACCTTTTCTCACCCATATCCTGTTCAAGCCTCGGTACTAAAATTGAAACACCTTGATTTGCTATTAGTGTAGTGGAGCCTGAGGACTCTGCCCTGACAATGTGTTTACACGTCTCGTGCAGTGTGTATGATTGAAGGCGTCGCGCTGGACCGGGCCGAGCAGTCGCCGAGTGAGACGCCGCCACAGCCTTGGGAGCCGGGCCCGCCCGCGGCCGCCTGGTCAGCTGTCATGTCCCGCCCGGGCTCCGCTCGAAACAAGAGCATACCTGCTGACAAGGTGAGGACAGGAGTCGGCCTTGACTGGTCTGCAGCTGAGCTAGTGTGCTCGGCAGCTTAACTTGCGTCCTCCAGGGTTGTCGTCAAACTGGGTGAAAGTAATGAAAACACGGCAATTGAAGGAGGAAATCAAAGACAGAATTGGCAACCATCCTGATAAGCTGAAACGTTAAATTAGAGCCTTGGTGGAAGCTTTACTTCGCAATTTCAATGGTCCGAATGTAGAATATTTTTTTCATATCTGACGTTCAAACAGTATGCTGGTTTAGGGTGACATTGTCTCCTATTTGGTCACTATTTGCTCTGTATTAGAAACAAGTCGGCCCTAGTGGCGTGCTGCCTGTTGCCGTATGTCGGGAGCCCAGTGGCGTGCTGCCTGTTACCGTATGTCGGGGGCCCAGTGGCGTGCTGCCTGTTACCGTATGTCGGGGGCCCAGTGGCGTGCTGCCTGTTGCCGTATGTCGGGGGCCCAGTGGCGTGCTGCCTGTTGCCGTATGTCGGGAGCCCAGTGGCGTGCTGCCTGTTACCGTATGTCGGGGGCCCAGTGGCGTGCTGCCTGTTGCCGTATGTCGGGAGCCCAGTGGCGTGCTGCCTGTTACCGTATGTCGGGGGCCCAGTGGCGTGCTGCCTGTTACCGTATGTCGGGGGCCCAGTGGCGTGCTGCCTGTTGCCGTATGTCGGGAGCCCAGTGGCGTGCTGCCTGTTACCGTATGTCGGGGGCCCAGTGGCGTGCTGCCTGTTGCCGTATGTCGGGAGCCCAGTGGCGTGCTGTTACCGTATGTCGGGAGCCCAGTGGCGTGCTGCCTGTTGCCGTATGTCGGGAGCCCAGTGGCGTGCTGCCTGTTACCGTATGTCGGGGGCCCAGTGGCGTGCTGCCTGTTACTGTATGTCGGGGGCCCAGTGGCGTGCTGCCTGTTACCGTATGTCCGGAGCCCAGTGGCATGCTGTTACCGTATGTCGGGAGCCCAGTGGCGTGCTGCCTGTTACCGTATGTCCGGAGCCCAGTGGCGTGCTGCCTGTTACCGTATGTCGGGAACCCAGTGGCGTGCTGCCTGTTACCGTATGTCGGGGGCCCAGTGGCGTGCTGCCTGTTACCGTATGTCGGGAGCCCAGTGGCGTGCTGCCTGTTACCGTATGTCGGGGGCCCAGTGGCGTGCTGCCTGTTGCCGTATGTCGGGAGCCCAGTGTCGTGCTGCCTGTTACCGTATGTCGGGAGCCCAGTGGCGTGCTGCCTGTTGCCGTATGTCGGGAGCCCAGTGGCGTGCTGCCTGTTACCGTATGTCGGGGGCCCAGTGGCGTGCTGCCTGTTACTGTATGTCGGGGGCCCAGTGGCGTGCTGCCTGTTACCGTATGTCCGGAGCCCAGTGGCATGCTGTTACCGTATGTCGGGAGCCCAGTGGCGTGCTGCCTGTTACCGTATGTCCGGAGCCCAGTGGCGTGCTGCCTGTTACCGTATGTCGGGAACCCAGTGGCGTGCTGCCTGTTACCGTATGTCGGGGGCCCAGTGGCGTGCTGCCTGTTACCGTATGTCGGGAGCCCAGTGGCGTGCTGCCTGTTACCGTATGTCGGGGGCCCAGTGGCGTGCTGTCTGTTACCGTATGTCGGGAGCCCAGTGGCGTGCTGCCTGTTACCGTATGTCGGGAGCCCAGTGGCGTGTTGCCTGTTACCGTATGTCGGGAGCCCAGTGGCGTGCTGCCTGTTACCGTATGTCGGGAGCCCAGTGGCGTGCTGCCTGTTACCGTATGTCGGTAGCCCAGTGGTGTGCTGTTACCGTATGTCGGGAGCCCAGTGGCGTGCTGCCTGTTACCGTATGTCGGGAGCCCAGTGGCGTGTTGCCTGTTACCGTATGTCGGGAGCCCAGTGGCGTGTTGCCTGTTACCGTATGTCGGGAGCCCAGTGGCGTGCTGCCTGTTACCGTATGTCGGGAGCCCAGTGGCGTGTTGCCTGTTACCGTATGTCGGGAGCCCAGTGGCGTGCTGCCTGTTACCGTATGTCGGGAGGGAGCCCCTGGGATTTGAACCGGCTCTGACGACGTACGTGTACATTCGGCAGATCAACCTCAGGCTGATCATGGTCAGTGGGAAGAGTCGCGAGTTTCTGTTCGGCTCGCACGACTCCGCCGGAGACATCGCCCAGTTTGTGTTCGACACCTGGCCGGAAGGTGAGTCTTGTTACCATGATCAAACGCTTTTGTAATTTAGCATGGGCGTCGGAGACGGGGAGCACGTCCCCAGCATTTTCAGATTTTGACATTAGGCCTATGACCGTTACATGCAAAGAATCGACCTCAGAATGCCTCGCCCCCCCCCCCCCCCCCCCAACGATCGGAAAGTGGCGGCGCCCTTGTAATTTAGCAATGCATTTGTTGTGTCATGTATGCCAATTATGCTGGATCTGTTATGTGTTAGCAAACTGTGGGGCTTTGCTGTTCTTCGAACCGTGACGTTCTGAGTCTGTGACGACTTTTAAGCAAGTGTTTGGCAGCAATTGAAATTGAAAGTGCACCTACCCACCTTCACTGTCCAAATAGATACTTGCCGTTGGCGGTCGGGTCCGAATAACACGGTGCCGCGGGTGTCCTGTATTCCGGTCACCGAGCCCGGGAGCTCCTGTCGCCTCGCGGCCATTGCAACTTGTCTCATACTGTCACTGTTACTGCAATGCCACTGTCTGTCGGCTTGACTGGGGTCGCGTTCGCCTGTGCTGTGCGGCAGACTGGAGCGAGGAGGCGGTGGCCAAAGCGGAAGTGCTGCGACTCATCTACCAGGGTCGATTCCTGCACAATAACGTGACACTGGGCGCGCTCGGTCTGCCGCTCGGCAAAACCACCGTCATGCACCTGGTGCCTCGTGAAAACCTGCCGGAACCAAACTCACAAGGTGAGATGTGGTGCCTGGTGAAAACCTGCCGGAACCCAACTCACAAGGTGAGATGTAGTGCCTGGTGAAAACCTGCCGGAACCAAACTCACAAGGTGTGATGTGGTGCCTCGTGAAAACCTGCCGGAACCAGGGCCTCCCGTAAGTAAGTAACTGGGTAGGAAAATGCCCACCCAGTGCACCGAAATGCCCACCCAGTGGCGACAATTTGCCCACCCAGTTGTAAACTATGAAATTACGGGTATCCGTAGTCTCCCGTCCCCTCTCGGTGACCAACAAGCAACAAAATAACCGTTCTGGTATCGGTAGTACATTTTTCCGGTTTGTAAACATTTGGATGCGCATGGAAAGACTACCCACGCCAAATCGGAGTCCATCACAGAGAAAACCTACGGATTCGAGTCATTATTCTAGTAATTCATTACGATCTGGGTAGCTGTTACTCAGATCAGCACAGTATCACTCAGACTCAGATCATACTCAGATCAGCACTATATGTAGGGGAGACCGGGTTACTTGGCCGCCGGGGCGACTTGGCCGCCCGCATGTTTACGCTCTCTGGCAACCCTGAAGGAATGCATTTGAACCTGTCACCATCTCTCGGCGTTGGGAGTAACCGGAGCAAAAACAACAACATGCCTGCTCCAATAGTTTGTTTTCTTCAAAACTGATGGAACAGGAATTTTCACCCAAAAACGCAACTTTTGCTTCCGTACGTAACTTTGTATGGTGTCTAGTGTTTGGGTCACATCAAAATTCCGACAATATGGTGCTATGTATTAGCAATGCAAGCAACTGTGTGGCCGATTTGCTAGTTTTAGCGATAACTTTGGCGAGTGTGCAGACTGTTTTGATTGCAAATCCGTTCCGGGGCGACGTGGCCGGTCACGGTGCGCTCGGGGTGAATTGACCGGGCGGCCAAGTCTTGGTTTTGTAAAAAAAAAATATTATACTAATCGCACTTACTCTGTGCACAGGTCTCTCATGCGCACCTACGTCAAGCGCAAGGGCGGATCAAGCCGGTTTTTTTTTTGGGGGGGGGGGGAAATCCAGTGGCGTATTTCCAAAGGGTAGCAGGCCGTCAGCCGTTCAGCGAAAAGACCTTCGCTGAACAAAAAAAGGGGGACTTCACGTCTGGGGGAATATAGTTTGGCCCCCCTTTCAGCAGCCTTGGGGGGCATGTCCCCGTTTTCTTCTGGGGGGGGGGGGGGGGGGGGGGCATGTCCCCGCGAACAATTCTTCTGCCTAGATTGAATTAGTAATTAATTAATTTGATTCACATATTTTATATCAAATGGACATTGGCTGCATTTTTAACAGCAAAATAATGCCTACGAACATCATAGACCGGTACGACCGGTTTAGCTCCCTTTATACTTTTTAATTGTATATTTTAATTGTATACATTATTGCTATTTGATAACCCTAAATGTTCCAAGCGGCTTGAGGCACTGCCAATCTTCGCCGGTTGCAAGGTGTTCAAGCAGGATTTTGCTAATGTAGGGTCTGAAAGAAAAATATGCACCTAACTGTTCTGAAACGTCACAAGTATTAATATTGAGAAGAAATTGTCAGCCACATACAATTGCGCCGCCAAAAGGCGCGAAATTTGAGGTTTGGGAAGGCTGGAGCACTATTTTGCTATTTTAATCAGACCATAGGGTATCACGAGGAAATGAGACTGGAGCAAAAGGGAGGACCAAAAGACATGCTGCCCCCCCCCCCCCCCCCCCCCCCCCCCCCCCCTATGGCTAAAGGGGCCCCCTGGAGCCGCCGGTGCCCCTCACCATAATATAAGCCCGCCTCGCCAAAATGCCCACCCAGTCCAAATCCTTACGGGTGGCCCTGGCCAGAACTCAGCTCACAAGGTAAGATGCAGTTATTGGTGCCTGAGGCCAATGCACAAGGGAACATGTAGCACCTGGTGCCATGTGGAAACTACTCTATCGACGTAGGTACGGTAACTTGTTTTGCCTTGCTAAGCTATGTCAACCTTAATATATCACTGTTTGTCCCAGTCGCACAATACTGGAAGGGGAAACAAATGAGTAATCGATGTCAATTCATAAATATAAAATGTGACTCGTCAATGCTAGCATTCTTTGTCAGCATTGTGATGAATGTGGTCTGGTTTGTTGGTAACATCAACGGATATTGGATCTTTGGATTGGAAGTAATCTCCAATAAATCCCCTGTCTAATCAGTGTCGAGTACTTACGAAGTTTGCACTGGCAAGTGGCGAGCTTAGCAATCAGTAATGGTGGAACGTTACACGTAGAGTGACCGTCCAGTCCCACTTACGCCCCCCCCCCCCCCGCTACAGATCAGCGTCAGAAGAGCAAGGCCGGCAGCAGCCGGTGCTGCTCGATGTCGTGCGCCATCTTGTAACTCCTCCGTGCGCGCCGCCATCTTGGAACTACCCCGGCGGGCGACCAGCCTGGAGCCTGCCGGCGGGCGACCGGCTAGACGGCGCCGCCGGCCCCTGTGATACGCCGCGGCCATCGCCGCCAGTGGAGCTCTGCTGCTCAGAGTCGGCCCTCTGGCAGACGCCCGGCGCGGCCCCCGTACGCCCAGGGCAGGGCGCAGAGAGGCCCCCGCCCCGGCGCCACTGTCCAACAACGTATGTATAAGCACTTGCCGGAGAGAACGTAGGTAGATATTTTATGTCCGCGATGCGCCGGCTACCCTGCATAATGGTTTGCGGAGCTGGCGAAGTGACGGCGCGCTGGGTCGCGCTCGCTCATGCCTCTTATTTGCCCGTTGTCCTGTTGATTGTGATCTTATCTGTGTGAGAGAGAGAGCGAGAGAGATGTGGCCTGTGCGACGTTGTTGGATCAGCATCGGTTTAAGGAACTTGATCGGGCTTTGTCGTAAAGATGCTCGCTCACGAGGGTTGGCCGTGTAATCGCCGATAGTTCACGAAAGCGACTTTGAGGATTTATTTTAATGACACCTTGCAAGGGTATGGGCCATAAAGTAACGAGATAAGCCAGCTGGCTCTTTTCTCTGGCGTTATAATGCTGACAATCTGATTGTTTCCAGTTGGGATGATTGCGTATTTAGGCAGATGGTGGGTTTCAGTTGTGAGGTGGTGTGTGTGCGCCTGTGCGTTGCCCGCGGTCCCGCCGTCGCCGTGTGGTCGGGGCGGGTCGAGTGGATACGACAGCCTACGTTGCCCGCGGTCCCGCCGTCGCCGTGTGGTCGGGGCGGGTCGTGTGTATACGACAGCCTGTGTGTTGCCCGCGGTCCCGCCGGCGCCGTGTGGTCGGGGCGGGTCGTGTGTATACGACAGCCTGTGCGTTGCCCGCGGTCCCGCCGTCGCCGTGTGGTCGGGGCGGGTCGTTTGGCTACGACAGCCTGTGTGTTGCCCGCGGTCCCGCCGTCGCCGTGTGGTCGGGGCGGGTCGTGTGTATACGACAGCCTGTGTGTTGCCCGCGGTCCCGCCGGCGCCGTGTGGTCGGGGCGGGTCGTGTGTATACGACAGCCTGTGTGTTGCCCGCGGTCCCGCCGGCGCCGTGTGGTCGGGGCGGGTCGTGTGTATACGACAGCCTGTGCGTTGCCCGCGGTCCCGCCGTCGCCGTGTGGTCGGGGCGGGTCGTTTGGCTACGACAGCCTGTGTGTTGCCCGCGGTCCCGCCGTCGCCGTGTGGTCGGGGCGGGTCGTGTGTATACGACAGCCTGTGTGTTGCCCGCGGTCCCGCCGGCGCCGTGTGGTCGGGGCGGGTCGTGTGTATACGACAGCCTGTGCGTTGCCCGCGGTCCCGCCGTCGCCGTGTGGTCGGGGCGGGTCGTTTGGCTACGACAGCCTGTGTGTTGCCCGCGGTCCCGCCGTCGCCGTGTGGTCGGGGCGGGTCGTGTGTATACGACAGCCTATGTGTTGCCCGCGGTCCCGCCGTCGCCGTGTGGTCGGGGGCGGGTCGAGTGGATACGACAGCCTGTGCGTTGCCCGCGGTCTCGCCGTCGCCGTGTGGTCGGGGCGGGTCGTGTGTATACGACAGCCCGAGTGACCGGGCCGGTGCCACCCTGCCTGCTGGCCGGGTTAAGTCCGGAGTTATGACGGTGCCAGGCGGGTGTACCAGGTTCCAGCGAGGCAGGTCTGTGTTCAGATGCGTCGACTGGCTCGGTGGCGGCCGAGGGAGGCGAAGAGGCCTGATCCGCTGTGTCGGAGAGAGAGAGAGAGGCGCTAGACCCGCCAACTAGATCGGAGAGAGAGAGAGAGAGAGAGAGAGAGAGAGAGAGAGAGAGAGAGAGAGAGAGAGAGAGAGAGAGAGAGAGAGAGAGAGAGAGGTGCTGACAGCTCTGCCTGTGAGGGAAAGCCGAGGTAGTTGGGTCGTGTTGATGATGTCCGCTGGCTGGCGATGTGTGCTGCGCGGTGTGAGAGGAGCAGAGAGGAGATTGTTTCGGGGACGTGGCCAACGTTAACGGAATGTTCCAGGCTTAGATGTAGGCGGCGTGACAGTCGTGCTATGATGTGAGACGACCCCCTGTCGGGGTGTATATGTGGCACGGGTTCTGATTCCTTCCCCGAGGCCGGGGTCGTTCGGTAGCGGGTCGTACCGGCTTGTCGGCCTGGCAGGGTGTCAGATCTGATAGTGACAATAATGCATTCTTATTCTAAAAACTCTGCTCTGGCAAGCCCCGATGTACCTCTCAGCCGATATTGTTTCCCTAAACTGAACCTAACGATATACGATTTGACTTATGTAGAGCACTGTAAAGCAACGCATTGTTTGGACTTGTTTATGAATCTACAATTGCGAGGTTTTACAACCTTGTCTGAATTTGTTAACTCATTTGTTGTTACCCACATAATGAGTTAACATGTGCGCTTAAACTGCCGATTCTGTTTTATTGTGTGATTTCCTGGTTATAACTGTGCCGTTCCATCCTGTCCCATTGCTGTCACTTGTCTGTATTGATTTGATTGCTGTCACTTGTCTGTATTGATTTGAAGCAGACGGGTGACCGGCAGAGTTTGAAGCCACGCGGTCCATCATAATTCGTGCTTACAAATGTGTACTGTGTGTTCTGTCATTGATGCATCGATTGGACCGTCCGCAATGTCCGCACCGTTCGCATTGGAAGTGAACAGCCTCAAGGCACACAGATTATTTACATCCCTTCTATCATAGGCGAATTATCCGACCAAGTTATTCCTCCATAACGAAAGCTTTGGACAAGAACACTTTAGTTTGTACGACTAGACATCTGATAACGTTAATGGAAATATGTTTTTTCGGTTACTTGTCGATTTTTTTCGACATTAATAAAAACAAAATATGTTGGCTAGTAGCCTGCGATTGACTTCATTGACATAAAACACATTTCATTTTCGCTATGAAAACAGCAATAGAAGACATTTGGTTATCGAAAGCCCACGGACCTTTCGCATGAAACTGAATGTGTGAATACCTTTTAACTCGAAAACTTTGGAAGTTACGCTAAAAGAATGCCTTATTCTTTTAGCGTAACTTACACGGTTTCCTTGATTTTTCGACAAGCGTTCTTCGTCTTCTTCCGACTGAGCTCTCTGTCGCCTTCGCTCCCTGTCCCTCGGTGTGTGTCGCCACCCCCTGGTATGGCTATCGGTGCCCGGCTTGGTGCCCTACTGTCTCCGCTGTTCTCTGTTAGGCCCGGGACAGTGAGTGTGAGTGTGAGTGTGAGTGTGAGTGTGGCGTTACGGCCCGAGCTGGGTTACTGCTGAGGGAGTGCGAGACGGTGAAATACTCAGTTGTTGGTATCGCCCGGCCGGCTGGCGACGGGTGGACTGGAGAATCAGCTACCGGCCGGCGGGCGGACGCGTGTCCCGCGTCCCGTCGCGGCCTGCCCCCGGCCTCCAGTGATGACTGGTGCGTGAGTGTATGGGTGTTGTGAGTGTGCGTGTCGCCCCGAATGGGCGAGCTACTCTCGATGTACCTTCTCGGAAATGGTATATATTGGCTCGTCTGTAGAAGTTGTCTTGCTGATGTGCAGAAATACAATTCTTCAAACGCTGGACATTAGCGGATGATTGGCAAGTTTTGTTCTACGTCAGCCCGTAATGCCGAGCTGGTAAGCGACGGACGTGGATGTATCATACGATTAGTGTGGTTTTGAGTCGAACACGGAACCAGGTACCTACCTGGCACTCTTGGGCGCTGGGCTAGAACGATGGGAAAGCCGAACGGTCACTGCAGTGGAATGGCAATGGATTGTCGGGACGTGTTGGATAACTGAATCTACCCAGTACACATGCCAACGTCGGCAGATGTCGGCAGTGGAAAGCCGAACGGTCACTGCAGTGGAATGGCAATGGATTGTCGGGACGTGTTGGATAACTGAATCTACCCAGTACACATGCCAACGTCGGCAGATGTCGGCAGATGTCGGCAGTGGAAAGCCGAACGGTCACTGCAGTGGAATGGCAATGGATTGTCGGGACGTGTTGGATAAAGGAATCTACCCAGTACACATGCCAACGTCGGCAGATGTCGGCAGATGTCGGCAGTGGAAAGCCGAACGGTCACTGCAGTGGAATGGCAGTGGATTGTCGGGACGTGTTGGATAAAGGAATCTACCCAGTACACATGCCAACGTCGGCAGATGTCGGCACCTCGGCAGTGGAAAGCCGAACGGTCACTGCAGTGGAATGGCAATGGATTGTCGGGACGTGTTGGATAAAGGAATCTACCCAGTACACATGCCAACGTCGGCAGATGTCGGTATCTCAGCAGTGGAAAGCCGAACGGTCACTGCAGTGGAATGGCAATGGATTGTCGGAATGTGTTGGATAAAGGAATCTACCCAGTACACATGCCAACGTCGGCAGATGTCGGCAGATGTCGGCAGTGGAAAGCCGAACGGTCACTGCAGTGGAATGGCAATGGATTGTCGGGACGTGTTGGATAAAGGAATCTACCCAGTACACATGCCAACGTCGGCAGATGTCGGCAGATGTCGGCAGTGGAAAGCCGAACGGTCACTGCAGTGGAATGGCAATGGATTGTCGGGACGTGTTGGATAAAGGAATCTACCCAGTACACATGCCAACGTCGGCAGATGTCGGCAGATGTCGGCAGTGGAAAGCCGAACGGTCACTGCAGTGGAATGGCAATGGATTGTCGGGACGTGTTGGATAAAGGAATCTACCCAGTACACATGCCAACGTCGGCAGATCTCGGCAGTGGAAAGCCGAACGGTCACTGCAGTGGAATGGCAATGGATTGTCGGAATGTGTTGGATAAAGGAATCTACCCAGTACACATGCCAACGTCGGCAGATGTCGGCACCTCGGCAGTGGAAAGCCGAACGGTCACTGCAGTGGAATGGCAATGGATTGTCGGAATGTGTTGGATAAAGGAATCTACCCAGTACACATGCCAACGTCGGCAGATGTCGGCAGTGGAAAGCCGAACGGTCACTGCAGTGGAATGGCAATGGATTGTCGGGACGTGTTGGATAAAGGAATCTACCCAGTACACATGCCAACGTCGGCAGATGTCGGCACCTCGGCAGTGGAAAGCCGAACGGTCACTGCAGTGGAATGGCAATGGATTGTCGGAATGTGTTGGATAAAGGAATCTACCCAGTACACATGCCAACGTCGGCAGATGTCGGCACCTCGGCAGTGGAAAGCCGAACGGTCACTGCAGTGGAATGGCAATGGATTGTCGGAATGTGTTGGATAAAGGAATCTACCCAGTACACATGCCAACGTCGGCAGATGTCGGCAGATGTCGGCAGTGGAAAGCCGAACGGTCACTGCAGTGGAATGGCAATGGATTGTCGGGACGTGTTGGATAAAGGAATCTACCCAGTACACATGCCAACGTCGGCAGATGTCGGCAGATGTCGGCAGTGGAAAGCCGAACGGTCACTGCAGTGGAATGGCAATGGATTGTCGGGACGTGTTGGATAAAGGAATCTACCCAGTACACATGCCAACGTCGGCAGATGTCGGCAGATGTCGGCAGTGGAAAGCCGAACGGTCACTGCAGTGGAATGGCAATGGATTGTCGGGACGTGTTGGATAAAGGAATCTACCCAGTACACATGCCAACGTCGGCAGATGTCGGCAGATGTCGGCAGTGGAAAGCCGAACGGTCACTGCAGTGGAATGGCAATGGATTGTCGGGACGTGTTGGATAAAGGAATCTACCCAGTACACATGCCAACGTCGGCAGATGTCGGCACCTCGGCAGTGGAAAGCCGAACGGTCACTGCAGTGGAATGGCAGTGGATTGTCGGGACGTGTTGGATAAAGGAATCTACCCAGTACACATGCCAACGTCGGCAGATGTCGGCAGATCTCGGCAGTGGAAAGCCGAACGGTCACTGCAGTGGAATGGCAGTGAATTGTCGGGACGTGTTGGATAAAGGAATCTACCCAGTACACATGCCAACGTCGGCAGATGTCGGCAGATCTCGGCAGTGGAAAGCCGAACGGTCACTGCAGTGGAATGGCAATGGATTGTCGGGACGTGTTGGATAACTGAATCTACCCAGTACACATGCCAACGTCGGCAGATGTCGGCAGATCTCGGCAGTGGAAAGCCGAACGGTCACTGCAGTGGAATGGCAATGGATTGTCGGGACGTGTTGGATAACTGAATCTACCCAGTACACATGCCAACGTCGGCAGATGTCGGCAGATCTCGGCAGCGGCATTCCGATGTAGGCCTTTCGTCGGCTACACGTCGGATATGTCCGGCATATGCCGAGGTCCAGCCGACGTCCAGCTGACGTGGGCATCTCGGTACTGAAAGCAACTCGGCATGCCGACATCGGGCCGACGTCGGCAGATGTCGGCTTTCTTAGCATACCTATGTTCGTAAGTAACTTAACTATTCCCTGCGGGCGGCTAAAATTACGTTAACCTGCGGGGGGCAGGTTCTGCCCTGCCCCCCCCCCCCCCCCCAGAGATCTCGAGAACCGCTCGGTCGATTTCGATGGGGAAACGCCATTCGATTCGTCATGACGAGATTGGACCCCGAACATTTTGGACCCCATTTGGACCCCGAAAAAAATGGAACCCCGAAATTTCTTTTTTGTTCAAAAATGGGGGGTCGGCAAAAATGGGGATTATGAGCAGCCCGGCCGGGAGGGGGGGGGGGGGGGGCTCGCCACTAGTGGTGCCAATCAGTACAATTATTTTCGAAATTCCGAATTTATCCGAAGACCGATTCGGTTTTCGAACGGACATACGCATATTTCTTTGGAAATTTTCGGACATCCAATGCCCAAGGATGGCTTCTCGCGAAAATCACTTACTTTTTTATTAAAAAAGAAAGTGTGCTACATGGGTAATTAATTTTCATATCATACACTTTTTCCGCTTTCGGACAAATTTCGGATAAATAATGATTTTCGGAAGGTTTCGGACGGACCATGGTCTTGGAAAGCGGTCGAACATTGGACGAATATTTTCTGAAACTTGCACCACTACTCGCCACATACAGTTCATCGCTCGTCCTTCCGTGGTGTATGGGAAAAATAAAAAATAAAACGCAGGGGCGTAACTTTGTGAAAATCATTGGGGTTGTACTTAGTTGTTAACCCGCGCACTGCAGGGGCTTTGCGCCGAACACGAACACGGGGGGTGATTTCCGCCCCCCCCCCCGCCCCTGAGATCTCGAAAACTACGCTACATAGCGAGAAGCGAAAAACGGCATTTGATAGCTTGATACATGTTATATCGAAAGTATTCAGTATTGTTTTAGGTCAGGTCAAAATTGAGGTCACCAGAGGTTATCAAAGGTCAAATTTTCCAGTTTTTTTCTTCTCCTGTTTTAGGACATCGCTCCAGAAATTCCCATATATCTCAGGAACTATGCTAGTTAGAAACAAACCGAAAAAAGCAAACGCCAGCCAGTGAAATTTGCAATCGCGAAGGTGACCTCAAATTTGATCTCAAGTCAACATTTGAGACTCCAGAGGTCAAAAAAGGAGAAAATTACATTTTTTTGCTAAATCGTTTTTCGCACTAATTTCGGGTCGAGTCGGTGCTATAAGGTGACCCGGGAAGCAGGTCAGGTCACGAACCACCACTCGCGCGCGAGTAGGGTGGAAAGATGTGCGTTGGCAGGCGCGATATTGCTGAGTGCTTTAGTGTCGGTGTCTCGAACCTTTCAGTGACGAATTTACTGGAGTACCTGGATATAAAATTTAGTGAGGAGTTTGCTTCTTCTTCGGCGCAAAACTATAGCGTAAGGTTTCTCATCTCCAATATTAAGAAGAAGTGGGAGGCCGCGTGTCGAAGTAGGCTTACATTTCTAAGCACTGTCAGCGAGCGAGTGGCTGAACGGCGATTTCTGCTTGTCATTGCCCATGTGCCAGCTGCTACCCACCGCGGAAGACCAACCCACCATCACGCCAACAGAGTTCCCAGGTTAGTATGATAGGTACTCGCACACTAGCTTGGAATGTATAAGCCGTCCGCTATTATTATTGGATGTAGCAGTTGGATTTAGCTCACGCTTACGCTTGATTTGAGTCGTGACAATTAATTTTGGGTTATTGCACCTCTATTTTCCTCTTTTATCTCGCTTGAGATAACATATTTGAAATCAGCGTACCAAAAAGGACCTACATACTCATCTGCATTGTCTTACAGGCTACCAAAGCCAGCTTTCGGGCCGTGTCGCGCTAGAAGGGTCAATCCGCCCACTGCACTGTGCACCGGGTCAGCGCCCGCGGCGCTGGGCCGGACGAGCGCAGCGGAATTGGCCGGCCCGTTTTCTTATTTCAGATGCCGTCGCCCAGAAGCACAGCTTTGAAGAATGTGGAAAACTGGGAACGCAGGTGCGACAATGGCTGCACAACGCTGCCCTGTCATTAATGTACATTCAATTGCTTTGTCTGTCTGCCTATCTGCCGGACGCCAGTTTCAGTATGTCGTGTTTGACACCCTCTCCTTTCCTTCATGCAGATGCCGTCACCCTGAAGCACGGCTTTAAAAAATGTGGAAACGCTGGTGCGACAATGGCTGTACAACGCGGCCAACTGTTCTCGGCAGCCGAGAGGAGGCCGTTTATACCGTGTTAATGTACTGTGTGACCTTGGGATGGTTTGATGTAAATACATAAGAGTTCGGATAAATGTGTTACTGTTTGAATGCCTGCTGAAGTTTGGAAAGCGTTCTGTAATTACTGGCAGAGCGCTTGGGACCCGACCTTCGCATGGGTCGGCTCAGTGTCGGCTACACGTCGGGTCAACAGCGGGCCGACGTCGGCCCGATGTCGGTCCGATGTCGGCATGCCCAGCTGCTTTCCGTGCCGAGATGCCGACGTCGTCTGGACCTCGGCTGGACCTCGGCATATGCGGACATATCCGACGTCCAGCCGACGTCGGGCCGACGTCCAGTCGGCCCGACGTCGGCATGTTTACTGGGTTATATTTGCAGTTATGATGATTTGGTGAAATGTTGGCCTGTTGGCAAGTATAGGACAAAAGGAAGCCTGCTCCCTTGAGGTTGAGCGATTGTACCTATTGCATTATCATTGCGAGCAGGCAAGACCAGGCGAATCTAGCCGTGTTTTTTTTTGGGGGGGGGGGATCCAGTGGGGGGGGGGGGTAGCGGGACGTCAGCCGTCAGCGAAAAGTTGAACGGGGGTAAAACACGCCGTCGGCCACTACGTCAGGTCGTTGGGGGGGGGGGGGGGAGGGGACAAAACATAGTTATCAGGACCTTCGGGGGGCATGCCCCCCCCCCCCCCCCTGGATTCGCCGCTGCGAGCATGGAGACGGGCTTATGACATATTTGGGCTCAAACGAGTTTTGTTGACTTCAATTGAGTATATTAATGCAGAAAATTAGCTGTCATGATAAGATTGATTGTGTTATGTCGGCGGACATTTCGGGCCGGTACCAAGTACAAACGATCTGAAAGTACTACCCACTCACCCACCTCTATGTTGCGGAATCACATGATCCCTGCCATTTGTGCAGGGTAAAAAATAAACTAGGTAGACCCGTTTCGGAAGAAAATAACATGACGTCACGGGTATACCTGTGACGTCATGTTATACTTTGAAACCGACTCAAGACTTCAGTATCAAAATTATAAATAAAAAAATGTTTTTGTTACGGTGCGAATATATTATTTTTGATTTTAATTATTTACAACAAAAAAGTGCGTAAAACGTACTTTTATTGATTCTTATTGCACGAACCCTACTACCATTGATCGTGGCCAGAGGCCCTGAAACGCCTTCCCATTGGTCCAATGGTTGTGACGTATTGAGACTAAGGATGATTTCTTGATTTGTTGAAGTGATCACTCCTGATTTGTTGACTACTGTCGGCCGAGAAGGGTTGGTGTGAGGGGTTGGGCGCATTTTAAGGTAAGTTTTTGCTACTTTTAGTAGATCTTTGATTAAAGATGTTTTCCTAATGCTGGTTTCCTTCATTAAGGGTAGCAAAAGCAATGGGATGTACCCAGCCTCAGACTGAGGAGTAGACCTGATCTGGCACACTACCCTGGTCTTCTGTTTCACTGTCTTAATTTCTTGTCAAAATGTGATCTTAGGATGTTCAGACAATAACATTAGTTAGAGACATAACACAAAAATGGGTGTTTAATTTTTTTGTCTCCTGTCCATTTTTTGTACATTTGAAATGGAGGCTAGTGTCTTGGAACTTAACTTTCATGCTAGGGTAAACAACCTGGTAATCATGTCGCTGGCGACACCCTCAGTGGTATCTGGCAAAATCAAGGTTATTATTAATAACATAATCGAACCTGACCTAACCTTTACAGCAATTACGGTTGCAGGGACCCACGTTTAGAGTGCTTTGCTCGCTGTGGCCCTACCAGGGCTGTCACTGTCGCCCCACCGGACCCGACCCAGTGTTGGTAAAGTTCACGTTTGTTGGTTCCATATACACCAACACATTTTGTACTCCCAAATTGTGACTGGTAATTTTTTTTTTTAAAACTCAGAAATATGTTGTTTATTAACTAATAAAAGTGTTTGTTGCAGAGAAAACCTGTTCATAAAAGGTTGACTTCTGGCTTGGAAAGTTGGACTGAATTATAGCCAACACCACAATTACCTCCATCCACCCACTGCCACTGGATTAAAATAAAAGCTTAGGCAAAGACAAACCCAAGTCCCAACTTGAACTGTTAACAAACCAAACAAAGTTATAAAGTTTCTGTGAACAAACCCAACTCACAAGGCAAACACTGTCAGAAAAAAAATATCCACTGTGCCCTTCAAGCGGGTTATTTGCGCTGAAAGCGTCGCAATTGGTAAAGAGTCAGCAATTAATTTATTGTAACATCGCAACACAACAGCCACAGCGTAGAGGCTGGGGAATAGAATCTAGACGGCTGACGGTCTGCTAACCCCCACCCCAGGTCAACAACTTGACGGCTGACGGCCCGCTACCCCCCTCTCCTCCCCCACTCAACAACTTTTTGGAAATACGCCACTGGATTTGCTCCCCCCCCCACAACCCACAACCCACAACCCACAGATCCTCCCCTGACTGATTTTATCATTAGTCCTTGATTTTTTAAAATTAAAATAGAGATAGACGAATTGTAGTTCCTGATGACCTTGTCATACCTCATGAGTTTCAAATAGATCGTTCCAAAACTCTGTCTGTGGTAGTGTTCTGATTCGTTTTTGAGGTACGGTCACTTAACATGACCTGGTGACCTGACCTGACATGACCCTGACATCAAATTTAGTCAGAAGATGCAAAAGAGATGTATCAATAGCTGTGCCAAATTTCATGGTGCTGCGTGGAACGGTTCCGGAGATATCGACCTGCGAGACTGACGAGAGTACAACTATTGGGAGTACAAATGTAATTAGAGTAGGTCCCTATGCTACAACACAGTGTGACCTACTCCAATTGCCCCACCAATTATTCTCCAGCCTCAGAGGGAGAACAAGTACTCTGTAAAAGAGTAACAATTACTTTGCTGACTGCAAAACACACTGGGATGCTGTTATCTCTGTAACATGTTGACTTACATTTGTGACGTCAGAAGCCTATTCGGTTTTGACCAATCGACTAGCTTGATTGAGAGCTGTACCAGGATGGATAGCCGTTAGCTCCCTTGTACCCGTGACGTTTGCCATTCTCTCATAGAATAGTAGCGAGTAGGGAAATGTCCTTGGAAAATTCCTTTGTCATTGTTTGTTGGTGATGCACACGCAGCGCACACATGAGTTGTGATTGCTGATTATTGTGGGGTTGATCTCACGGTGGGTATTTTTTTAGTAGCATTTAAATAATTTTAATTATATGATATGAAGGCCAGTTCATGATTTGAAATGTTATTCGGTTGGAGAGCCAGACTGGAAAAAAAACCACTAAAAGTGACTCATTTTACATGGACACATTTCCTGGTTATGACCGCCAGGCCCCATGTTGATGTAACAGTTTTCTAGCATTGTTCTGAATTGTTGTCCTGAAAAAGAAAATGTGTGCTTAGGTAGGTATACATTGCTTTTCTGCATGAATGCATAGGTACTTACCAAGAATTGTCAGCACATTTTGATCTGGGGAATTTAGTTTTGTAGTTTATCATTCAGCATTATTCATTAGTATATCAGTATTTATTTTTGGCCTACCATCAGGTTATTTTTGTACTCTTTGTTTGCGAAGATATGTACTTCTCCACCAACAAAAAAAGTAGAATTCCCACCCTGCGGACCCCCCACCATCTCATAGACTGCCGTAAATCAGAATCTGGGGACGTCATACAGGCTTCTATATGACTCCAGACCAACAACAGTAATAGTAATCTTAAACCTTGATTTTACCATATGGTACCAGCAGTACCACAGAGGGTGTCACCAGCGACAGGATTACCAACAACCTTAACGCTGGGCGTGTGCTAACAAGACTTCATGCTATTGGTGATGTAGGCAATATGAATGCACTATATTGCCAATGACTCCAATAGCATGAACAGTCTGGCATTAGGATGTGTCCAGTGTTATGTGGACATTCCTAATCGGCAGACATGCATGGATTCCAGAGAAGGATCTCTTGACCAAATACACTGTTGAAGCTATCATCCCACTGGATTCCACAATAAAACAAAAGAGAATCTGGGCATTCAGTGCATCTTTTGGGACATCTAATGATCTTTGATCCCAGTGGGGATTCCTCTGCAGAATAAACATTTGTATCTCATTAACAAATTTTGTTAGGAATGTATGGCCCCTTAGGTCCTTTTAGATCCCTCGGCCAGTTTTTTTTTTAAAGTACAGGATAGCACTCATTTATGAAGATTAGGTTTAACCATTGATGAAATGAGGATAAATATTACAGTGATTTAAATCTTGAGGTTTTATAAACTGGATCAATAATTTTGTTAAGTAATGCTGCCTTATGCTTACAATGTAAGCAGAAACCAGCAATGGTATGTCCTATTCAGGGATAGGACATACATTTTGTCCTATTCAGTAAAGTTTGCAACACAAACATGTTAATTATTTACTGTAGCATAACACTAACTGGCAGGCTACCAACCTATTTTCATTAAGTACCTATTTCAGTTTTGAGTGGTACCTATACTGCTGCAGTTTGTTCAGTTACATATGGTAAGCTATATGGGATAGCTGACATTTGCAGGTTATACATGGCAGATATAAATGGTATGATGTTCTTGCCTCTCTTTGGCAGATCAGTATGTTGAGATATTGAATGATGTCAGGCTGGACACATTATTTCTGTTATGCGTTGGGTTAGGCAGACTACTCAGCAATGTCACAGTCGTCTTTGTGCTCTTTCCATGATAACTGTGTCCACTTTTATGTCCAAGATCCTCAAACCTGCTGGCTATCTGGTAGGGGCAAGATGTAAATATGAAGGCAGTGGCCCAGGAAACTAAGTATATTTGGTAATCCTTTCATCAGTCTTGTTTCTCTACTGTTGTTTAAAGAAACATATTATTTGGAGCTGCCACAGATTGAGTAAAACGTGCTAGGAGTGAGCTTTGGTTGCAGGTCGGGTACGACTAGCGCCACCTGTATGCAGTAGTTATAACTTGTGATTGTGATGTCCTGCCGAGAGGTGTCGCCACTGCTTTCCGCCTTCCCGCATCGGTGTGTGGCGACCGGGGGCGGGCCGCTGCCCTGTGTGAGCGTCGTTTTATTTTGGTTGTTCGCAGTCATCATTTGCTGTTTTAGCCAGACTGGTTATTGATTCGATACTGATTGAATCGAGTGGAATCGTTCAGTCAAAATTCCTTGAATCAAAATATTGATTCACCACCAGATCTTTTGATTCATGGATCGTGATAAGTGATTGAATCAAAACCCGCATCAAATCAAGGTTGATTGAATCAAAAGATTGAACGATTCTTAACGATTCAAGTACAGTGGTAAATTGTGCAAATGCATGCAGTCCCAGTGGCTACATTCATTTATACTGAAATAGTATTGCTGTAACAATGTTTTAATAATCATATATATGTATATCCATTTTTATTGATTTGACATAAATTCACCACATATATTTAAATGTTGATTCAAACGTGAATCGATTAGTATATTTTTTTTGATTCTTTGAATCGGAAAGAATCAATTATCAAAATTTTCTCCGTGAATCGAACGGTGATTGAATCATTAAGATTCCAAAAGGAATAATTATTGAATCGTTCCAAAAACGTTGAATCAATAACCAGTCTGGCTGTTAGCATTGGCAAATGGCAGGAAATAAATCAACAACCCAAGTTAATAAATAAGCAAATGCACACCCCATACTGTCAGTTTCAGCTCCATGACATGACCCGTCGCTTCAGCGCCACCTTCCATTTGCCTCGTCTTCCCGTGCACCTGTGTTACCTGAACTCCGACTGACCCGGGTACCCCGGCCGGCAGGACGTGTGGTGCATCATCACAATGGGCGCCTCTGCGATCCCGATCGTACTGGTGACGCTGTTCTGGGCAGCTATCGGCGGCGTGCTGCCGTTCTTCGTACGCAAGGGCCCGAACAGGGGAGTGACGGTGAGCTGTCTCATACTGACGTCGGTGGTCTGTTGGCTCTTCTGGCTCTACTGCTACATGGCGCAGATGAACCCGCTGATCGGGCCCGACCTCAAGAAGAACATCCTGCTGCTGATGGATCGCCAGTGGGGCCACTTCGAGAAGGAGTGATGGAAGAGGGAGAGAGGAGAGCGGAGGCTGACTGGGCTGACTGGACTGAGTGTGGTTGGCGGGGAGGGTGTCCGTGCCGCCCCAGAACTTTGATGTCGTGTGACTTTCCTGTCGTAACTGAAAATCTCTGATCAGATACTGACTCATTCACCTATATGAAGAGCATCTTTGCTTTCTTAGCATTCATATTCCTCGTTTATTTCCTCTACTTGTCGACTTTGCGCCTCTTTTGTTACTTTGATCAGCAATATGGTTGAATTGCGGTCTCCTTCCGTGCATCATTTCCTGTGTGAATTGTTGTACCGTTGAAGTCACTGTAGGAACTTTACCCGACTAGAAATGTAGAAATGTACATTTGTAAAGTTATTTGGTTGCGAATGACAGAGAAGATGAAGTTATAAGCCTAATGTGCAATGGATGGTGGACAATGGACATAATAGATCATATATGTGTATAGCCTGCAAACTTGTGTATGTGGTCGTAAATGTGAAATACAGACATTCCAAGAAACATGCACGAACTTGTTTCTGCCACAATTTTATTCCCATGAGCATGGACAAGTTGTAAGTCTTGCGAGAAATCTGTAGACACCATTCAATCGAAAAATTCACGAAAGCTTGAAGATAGCACTAGCATGAACAGTTCAATGGTTTCGCTCCTGAGTCGCGGACATAAAATACATATGCATATTTAGGAAACAATTCAAAGTTAGCAAAAGCCACAACAAAAAATATTACAAAAAAATAGTCCCACATAAATCATCTAACTCAATCCTGCTGCTATTATTGACAGTTAACAGTCGCGTCCCAGTGAAACCTCGGCATTGTTACTTTCACAGACCAACGCTCCCTGCCTCACCGGATATCCAAACACCCGCCCTGTGACCCGCCCCGTGACCCGCCCCATTGATCCCCACATCTACCCAACAGCCGACACTCGCCTGTCGAGTTCAACAGCTGCCTGAAAATCCTTCCCCAACACGTGCACTTCAAGTCCTCGACAGTCCTCGCGCTGGCGGCATATCGCATATGCACTCAGAAAACTCCCCGAAAAATCCAATAACCTGTGACGTAACACACATCAGTCAAACCCGATGAACAACCAAAGCGCAAGAAGCGTTTCTCATTGAAGAGAAATATCACTCTACCACGCCCTCCTCCACCTCTGGTCCTTGAGGGACATCAGAGGCTTCTGCTGCCGGTAGACCGACTATACCACGCCCTCCTCCACCTCTGGTCCTTGAGGGACATCAGAGGCTTCTGCTGCCGGTGGACCGACTACTCTACGCCGCCACACTCTAAATTCCACGGTCTGGACTCCACCCCACGTCGCCTCACTGTCTGGACTCCCCGTCTCACTGTCTGGACTCCACCAGCTTGTACTCTGACCAGCTGACGAGTCCGTCTCGGTTGCTGTCGGCGTCCAGCAGGGTCAGGTCCACCATCTCGACGACCTTCCACTCCGGGTAGCTGGGCTGCTTTGTACCCTCATCGTCTTCTGCGGTACGGGCAGAGAACGTACCCACCGTAAGTGGTGACGCGACCAGTGGAGGGGGAGGGGGGCAGTGGGTTGGGTTACACGACGCCCGCTCTGATATGTGAGTCAGATGCCGTCACAGACGTCAGGGATTTCCATCTCATTGGAGGATAAAGGTCCCAGACTGCATGCTTAAGTAAGTTTTCACTGGTACCGCTATAAGTATAGGATACATGTTAATAGGGTTATAGGCAGAGGAAAACATTTTGTGATATCGGACCCATACTATACTGCACCAAACACAGTTCATCAGCAGGACAACAAACAGTTGAAACGCATAGCATCGACATCACACGGCTGCGAAATATCAAGGCTCGTTAAAAAAAACGGTAGCCACCAGATTAGCAAAGCAATCAGTTAGAAGGCCTTACTGCTGTTGGTGATCCCAGTCGAGGTTTCATCAGCCGCCAGGATCACACATTCTGGGTGTCACTAGCTCCGCTGGTACTTCTGAGGCCGAGTCAGGTTACCGTGAGTTGCATCTCTAAAGAGCGGAAGATGCGATCGAGCCTAACAGATAACGTGAGCACTGAGCATTTTCTGGTTTAAAATGATAGGTAGATGGTTGGCGTGAGCATGTCATGAAAACGAAAAACAGCGTCAGGAGCGTTGCCCTAAAAACTTGTGCTTCATCAGCCACAGCTGACGAGGCCACGCAGCTATTGATTTCACGCACACTTTGCGCGACAAGTGAAGATAAGATTGCGAGAAAAAGTCGGATTGGTCCGGTCTTGAACATAGCGGACAAATTGTCTTATTACGATGCGGAACATGCAATTAAAAAGGTGCAAGCGAATATCGACTCCGTTTGAAAGATCGGCCAAGTATTCAATACTTTTTCAAATAATTACCTTTCCTGAACGTAAATATTCGATAAGCAAACAATGAATACGAAGACTAAACAAAACGATAGCAAAACGGACCATATATTTAAGACAAATAACCGGCAGAGTGAGCACTCCACTAGCTACGATCCTCAACAATGAGAACCGAACGTGGATGCTCCGCGTACGTGGAAGAACCTACAGCATTTTCAAAGCATTTTCGTAACAAACACTAACCGTTACCACAACACCAACAGACATGCATGCGAACCACGGAACTGGAATGGTAGCTGTTCAATTTCATCACACACGCGCACATTCGCTGAATATATGTAATCAAAGGCAATCTACCCACAGCTTTCGACTCTGCACTCGTCCCGCGCTCGTTGTACACGTTTGTCTCACGCATAGAGGAGCAAACCATACAAACAGGGATACACACCATTATAGAAGCAAAAACGGTCCGCCGACAGTGTCCCCATGTTTCGTAACCTAGAGTTTAAGCCTGCTTTGATAATGCACCCCTGGGTGTCTTATGAAATGGTACGTACAGAGTCACATCGCTCTTGTTACACCTCTGCATGCGGCATTTACAATTACATTGCTAAAAAACGTGCTTATATGTATCCCGCGAAAGCAAGACAAAATTCATTTATTTACACATGTGATGCACTTGCTGTTTCGAGATGAGATGTCCAAAGAAACACTTCACAAAGGCTGCAAAATAAAATAATCTCAATTTTCAACCCTATTGTATCACCAAGGATGAGCAAGGAAATGAGTAAACTAATCTATAGATACACAGCACCATAATCTCCGGTCCAATTTAATTATTATTAGCTGTAGTGAGTTCCCGTGACAACAAAACAATTTCCAAAATGACTGATATGAAGGCCAGTTGATAGAACAATAAATGGGCTGCTAACATAAAGCAGGCAGCTACTCCAATATATCTTACTGACAACGCTGAGCAGCACAAATACGACCATGTGACAAAATGGTTAAATCCGAAGAAGTTTCTTTCGTGTGCTGAACAGACCAGATACTTGTGCTTTGCTAACAAGCAGAAAGTCGCTGCCATCTACTGTAATCTCAAGTTCAGTCTCATTCAAGAGTTACGTTGAATTTACTTCTGGAAGCACAGAATTCCTCTGATTAATGGCGTCTGATCCATGAAACATGCGCGAATAGCGTGAGTCAAAAGGCATGTCCCTTGACAACATTTAATGTTTTTGTATGGACAAGCCTTCTGACGAGCTCAAATAGTTTGTGAAATAGGTAATGCTCTGCAATGTCAAAATGCCGCCCTCAACAGGCATACAGGCTCCTTTCAGACGTAACAAAAATAGTTCAAATCTAGCTGGCGTCCAAAAGCGACATCAGCCTCGCTTCATTCCACTATGGCCAGATCCTGAACATGTTGCCGGGACTGGCGCATAGCTGAGGTCGGGCAGGGTGCGCGGTATCAGAATCGCTCATCTCCCAACTTCATCAGATCCACCAGATCACCAGGTCCTGACCGCGCCAGTACACCAGATCACCAGGTCCTGACCGCGCCAGTACACCAGATCACCAGGTCCTGACCGCGCCAGTACACCAGATCACCAGGTCCTGACCGCGCCAGTACACCAGATCACCAGGTCCTGACCGCGCCAGTACACCAGATCACCAGGTCCTGACCGCGCCAGTACACCAGATCACCAGGTCCTGACCGCGCCAGTACACCAGATCACCAGGTCCTGACCGCGCCAGTACACCAGATCACCAGGTCCTGACCGCGCCAGTACACCAGATCACCAGGTCCTGACCGCGCCAGTACACCAGATCACCAGGTCCTGACCGCGCCAGTACACCAGATCACCAGGTCCTGACCGCGCCAGTACACCAGATCACCAGGTCCTGACCGCGCCAGTACACCAGATCACCAGGTCCTGACCGCGCCAGTACACCAGATCACCAGGTCCTGACCGCGCCAGTACACCAGATCACCAGGTCCTGACCGCGCCAGTACACCAGATCACCAGGTCCTGACCGCGCCAGTACACCAGATCACCAGGTCCTGACCGCGCCAGTACACCAGATCACCAGGTCCTGACCGCGCCAGTACAACGCTCCCTCTCCACCGACACCGCGCTTCATCTATCATGTCCTCCTGCCCTCCGCCGCCGCAGACCGCGGCCAGCACAAGACTGCAACAGTCAGCCTAACATCCGACTGCAGTATGTCAGGCCTCAGTCTGCCGAACATCACACTCCAGTCTGGACCGAACACCAGCCAGTCTAATGTCGGACAGAAGTCTGGGCAGGCCGGCCTAACATCAGTGGGCAGTCTAGGCGGGCACACCGGGCTGCTGCAACTGCTGCTGCTGCTGCTGCTGCTGCTGCTGCTGCTGCTGCTGCTGCTGCTGCTGCTGCTGCTGCTGCTGAGGAGGCGGCGGCGGCGGCGGCTGGTTCTGCTGTGCCAACATGAACTCGGAGTAGTCGATAAAGCCGTCTCTGTTGCGGTCGTCCTGATCGATGATGGGGTCGATCAGCTCGAACAGCTCATGGTCGGTGAAGATCTTCTTCTCGGGCACCGGGTGACCGGGCTCGTGGTTCGACTGGTCTGGGCGGCGGCACAAGCGAGCGGTGTCAGGCGAGGCAAACGGAGAGAACAGCCGGCAGGGCCGAGCCAAAAGCCACGAGACACCCCGCAACACAACACATGGACAAAACGGCAAACACCATCACCTCCCAATGCCACACAATGACTTAAAAAGCGTTGAGATCAACTTTATAAGAGTAGATGTGAAGCATTGCTACCGTAGTATCGATAAATAATTGGTTGGATTGTTGGATACGATAAAATTCACATCTGGAGCCCCTTTAATTGCATTTTCACCTATGTTTTTCATCTTCAATATCGATAAAACGATCGCCACCATAATCAGAGGGAACAAGATGTTTTGTAAAACGGCGCACCTAAGAATACAATTACGGTCACATCATGCAAGATAGAGAGACAAGTTTTGCACAGCACGTTCTTGCCACCGTTAACTTTATTATGTGAAAGTTTCGTAGCTTTAAATTTATATCTTCGTCTAAAAATGGCCATCGGCGTTGAAAGTAGGGGGACAGACGGTACTGTTCGGCTGCTGCTATCAGCGCGCACGAACTGCTTTGTCGAAATGCTATTGGCCGGCGCTAATGATAGGCTAGTGCAGTGTAATCGATAGTTGCAGTAATTCTAGTAGCGGAAGCTCTCTGGGGTCTACCCGATAACTTTTTGCTACCAGCCAGTTCCTGGGGTCTTCGAAATATCTCAGCAACTAGTGTGAATCTGGAAAAATGAATGACATGGTTCGATTAAGAAAATTATGTTCTATAAACCAGTGTCAATAACCCTAAATAAGCGATGTGAGTAGGCACACTCCCTTTAAAGGGAATGGCTCACCTTTAACATGGGGTTTTGGACTGAGATAGCAGATTTGTAGAGCAGATCTAAAAATGGGTTGTGGTGAAAGAATTACTTCTCTACGTTAAGTAATTTCGACACAGGACTAGTGGGCCCGGTTTCATGTCCGCTGTTCCGGGCCACGATCGCGACATGCCCGCGGGCGCCGGAGGTAGGACACTCTATGGCACGTAGTCTCTGATCACGACGCCTCAGCCGCCCGCTCAGCCGCCCGGCGGCCCCTTGTCAGAGACTGTACTTGACGTCAGGCGGAGCGGGGCGGAGCCAGAACGCCAGCTGCTATCTACGATTTCTCGTGAAATACAAAGAGAAACTTACTTCTTTCTCCACATATATCCATCAGTTGTCCAAACCAAAGTCATATTCGTAGTTTTGAGCTCAAGATGTACCGTATGGTTGAATTTCAAGACAACTTGCTAGGTGACCTATTCCCTTTAATGCATTTGACCATGAAGTACCATGACCATGAAGATGAAGTATTGCCAGAATGGAGAGCACATTATCGAAGTGCTGAACAGTTGGGCAAAACGGCACAATAACTTGTTCCTACTGCTATTGAATGCGGTTTGTATTTCTGTTCACTATGGAACTCGCTCGCCAAATCAATTTAGTGAGCAGCAACCGTCAAGAGGTTAAAATGCTCAATAATAGGTATTTAGCAGAGCATCTGCCAATGTCTAACCATTGATAAAGAAATATGTTAAAGGAAAACAATTTGACGCTGTTTACTCAGTATATTGGACACAAATATCGGCAAACCCCAACCAAGCTGTTCTAGGTATATAAATTGGATGGCTTTGGTGGCGAAGCTGCATGTGTAGATATTTACTCATCATTTACTCATCATTCCAGTAATTGGCGTCATACCCGGGTATATGAAAAGGCCTCCATTTTTACTTTACACATTATACATTATGCTCACATACTGCTTATGTGACTGTGACAAATGACATCGATAATTTCCCATCAATCACCCAGACTGACCCCATTACCAACACCAGGAACAATCTTCACTCAAACCGGCACCTGCCGGCACACACCACCAACCACCAACGGAAAGCCCTGAACACGCCACACGAAACTCTCCTCAGCCACCCACCGGCGTCCCGGCACCCGGCGCCCGGCCTCTCACCGTGCCAATGTTGCAGCGATGCCACCAGCTCGAGACCGTCCAGCTTGTTGTTGCCGTCGGCGTCGTGCATCTTGAAGTAGTGGAACTGCAGCTCCTCCTCGGACATCTTGGAGGTGTCGATCGGCGCTCCCAGGTGCTCCTTTATGTGACTGGAAGGTAAGTAAGGGTGGGTATGTTACTGATAGGATATTTTATGTGGAGTGTGTTCGGCATAGTGGAGTCATCGGAGGATCTTTCTTGCGGCCACGGTGAATTATTGCGAACGCAGGATGTGGTGATCACTCGAACGCAGAATAAAGGATTCAGGTGGAACGAAAAAGTCGAGATAATTTTGTCAAAATTTGGATGAGTAATGCACTGCAATAAAATATAGGCATACAGAGACCATGGGACGTAAACGTAACCATTCCTCAGAATAGAGTATCAATACACCGGTCCTCAATGTCGCACACGTATCGTGACATCGTCCGAATTCATATACCTCGCACATCGGTCGCACAACTCACACAAGAATGCATGCCAGAAGGTATGTGTCTCTGAGTCGGACTCTGACATCAGTTCAAACATTATCACACAGCATAATAATCCTACAACGATCACATTTAAAGGAAACCAGTCACTTTGCCAAATCGCTGTGAATGTGCAAGGGGTATTGTATTCGTACCTGAAAATGTTGAATATGGCATTGTTTTGGCTAAATTATCAAGATATATACCCCATAAAAACAATTGTTCAAAACCAATATATTTCGAAAACGGACTCGCATATTCAGTATAGATTGCGAGAAGTGGCGCGGATTTAAAAAGTGGCGCATGTTGTTATGGCATTGTGTGCTTCGAAAGAAGACGTAAAAGACTCGGAACTTATGTACAAATAATATTCATAGAAAAGTAAGTACAAATGTACTGATTATCCAAATTATTTACATAACTATCATAATATTGTCAATGGCGAAGGGTTCGCTCGCTGGTCCAGTAACGCTGCTTTTAACGCATGCTACCATATGAAGCTTTTCGACAAAGAGACAAAATTTTCGACAACGCACCACATTTCAGGATAAAACATCAAATATATTCAGCAGCAGCATCCTTAAACCAAACGAGAGTATGCCGTAAGTGATGTATCGACATGGCAAACTCCTATCTCAGTTCAAAACCCCATTATAAAGGTGACTGATTTCCTTTAAGAAGTGTATGAACAACGTCGCAAAACACGCATCATCCGAAATAGACGGCTTACTCTTTCTCGGCGCTGATCTGTTGCTTGTCCCTGAGAATGGCCTGCTGCTGCCCATGGCCGCCGTGACCGTGTCCGTGGCCGTCCTGTGAACAACAGGCACGCTCTGGTCAAAAGGTCAACACACCCTATACAGAGGTTGCTTGTCCCTGAGAATGGCCTGCTGCTGCCCATGGCCGCCGTGACCGTGTCCGTGGCCGTCCTGTGAACAACAGGCACGCTCTGGTCAAAAGGTCAACACACCCTATACACTAGTTCTGAATAACAATCTCCTGCTAAGGCTGACATTCTACGAGATGTAATCAAGTTCAAGTTCACGTTCCCTGCAGCCTGAGCATTAGTGTGACACAGCAAAGGTTATGCTGGGTACTGAAGACTGCATAGTGCCCAAGCCAGCCATTATGAACACCAATTCAGATTAAAGATCAACAGGCGGGAAATCGGTGCCAGGGCATGCATCTTCTCCAATCGCATCACCCGGGACTCTAGTGCGCTGCCGACTACCTCTCAATATTGCATAATATGCACACTGCACAGGGGTCCTTATTGGGTCCGCAATGGTGGGGCCCCCTCGTGGTCCGACGGGCCCCCTTGAGGCCGTACCCCCCCCCCCTTACGAAAATCCTGTGTGCGCGCCCGTATATGTAGCTCTATCAGGGATTCTTATCCCAATAACTGGCACAGAAAGCCATGATCATACTGCGGCGCCAACTCGCAGATTCAGTTGTCCATGGAAACATACTCATGAAGTGATCGTAATACAACCACCCCATGGTCTGGGTGGTACACAAACCGTACGTCCTACCAGGGTGATCATACCATACGTCCTATCAGCCAGTCCAGAGCAGAGCAGTCAGAGTAGGAGATGAGGAGGGAAGCATACGCCAGTGCAGATTAGCATGGCCACAACAGGATATGAAATGGGATGCTCCGGGCCCTCCTTATCATTTCAGAACGTGGCGCCCAGAGAAATGTTAGGGTTAAGCTAAGAGCCTCATCAGATGCAAGGAAGGGATTTAATTACTTCTTACAAGGAAACACATAATGACTAACCATAGAATACTTCATAGTACAATGCATTTAAGTGAAGTACAAGATATTGTATGAGTTGAAACAAAAAGGAATATAATTACAATAGTAACCTCCTACAGATGAAAGCAATTGTCAAAAATAATGCTCCCAAACAGAAGCAGGATCAACAGGGAATAAGCAACTTCTAAAATTGGGGAATGGATGGAAACTGGCAACCAACTAAAACAGCATCAGGAGACACTCCTATTTTGAGCAATCACAATATGTCTATCTTAAACTGCAGGCAAAATCAGATTTGAGTGTAAACAAACTCTGGCTTTACACACCATGGTGGCCAAATTCACAAATGTAGGGGGAATGAAGGATGCGTAAATTGCTTGTTTGATCACATATCTTGGGATGCAGGAGGTGTACGGGTCTAAAAACATGACTATTAGGCTAGAATTTGCATGTGTTTTAGCTAGACACCCCACATTTCATGATATATCATCTGGGAAGTGGGAACATTGCATAATTTTGGCATCTCTTCCCCTAACTCTCTGAATTTGGTCACACTGTTACACACCATTCTGACAAATGTACCTGTGTAATGGACATCACAAGGTGTGATTTTTCTACACTATATATGTAGCATAAAGAAAAGAACTGTAACCTACCGTCCTCTGAAACTGTTGCTGAGGCACACCCTGCTGTTGCTGCTGGGGAGGAGGCAGCTGCTGCTGAGGAGGAGGAGGCTGCTGAAACTGCTGCTGCTGCTGCTGAGGAGGAGGAGGAGGCTGCTGAAACTGCTGCTGCTGCTGCTGGGGAGGTGGCTGCTGGAACTGCTGCTGCGGAGGTGGTGGCGGCTGAAACTGCTGCTGGGGCACTTGTCCTGGCTGCTGATAGTGATCTGGGTTGACTCCCGGTGGCTGCCGATACTCAGCCTGTACCAGGTGCAATACTAGCACTGACAGTGCTAGGCTGGCCTGCATCGTTTCTGCAACAGGGAAAATGATTGCAAAGCTCAGCAAAAGTTCCCGATATTAGTCCATCAGACCATACCTGCTCTAGCCACTATGCCTGCTCTAGTTAGCTAGACACTAATGGGATACCACTGTTAGTCTCAAACAGTAGCAGAAGTGTTCTGTAGAGCTAGCCACTGCCACCAGAAGTAGAAGTGTGGCCAGTGCCTCAGTGGTATTGGCTCATTTGTCATTGCACAGTTGCTTTATTCCTGGTAGGCATCAATGTTTATTTTTGATAACTAGGGCAATCCACTTTATGTTGCTCATGGTTTTCACAAAATAAAAGTATCATTCTTATATTTCAGTGAGCACCAGTGTCATCCAAAGTTTACATTTCAACATTTACATTGTCAATTAAAGTTGACAAAATGCACGCAGGAGTTTAATTTAAGAATGTGAAAGAGGCTGTGTAAGAATTGGCATAGGCAATAACTAATTCTGGCGAGCGGGTAACTGGGAATTGATAAAGCTGATTACATTTTGTATTATTGTTCACTCCTTATGCTTATTTTTAGCTAGAATTTTCCACTCTGCACCCCAGCTCCAAAGCCCTAGGACCCTGGTGACTCGTGAATTATGCATATTTTTCCCGTTAAATGACAGTCGACATAAGCACCAATAATACCATCACACTAATGATTGAAAATAACGGAATGGTAGTGCTAAAAAATATGACCTTGACAATGACAGCCTGATGATCTCCTCTGAGTGGTAATGATGACATGACACAGTTAATACTTAAATAGTAAGGTTATTTTGGGAAACAGCGGGGTATTACCCATCGGTACACCATTAGTTATTAGTTAATCCCTATATATACCTACCAATCAATAGAAAATATCACATTTGGTAACTATGTATGTCTTCCCCAAGACATTTTGCACTATAACTAATTCTAACTTCAATAATTAATATCTCACCGCTTCTGTCGACTCGCCCACTGCCAAACTTTGTCTACACGGCAGCTGATGACGACCGACCTTGATATGACAAGTATAGACGGCATTCACAGTGTCCCGGCTATGACGTCACATAACTTTTTTTTTTAGTCCAAATATTTTGAATGGATGGATTTCCGAGGTCAGGCCCTGCGCTAAGCATAGCTTGTTGCGCAGGCCCTGACCCAGGGGGTGTACTCCGCTCCTTCAACATTGGTAAAAAGTGTGACAACCGCGAGCAGCTTCCAGCATCTATCATTCATCATCATCGTGTTTATCGGATCTGCTCATAAGCTATATTTGGCTATCAGCTAGTATTGACCAATCAGTCTTGAGCAAGCTCGACGGTGATTGGTCAGGTTGTGATGACGTGAAGGCGGGGATAATCGTTTGTTTACATTTCAACGGGTTCGCCATATTGGTTCGCTAGCAATGTACGGGCGTGTGTGCGTGTGCATTTTTAAGCATTTACTTATTTGTATGAAGCGTAAAACAATATTTAAAGGTGTATATGAAAGCCGACATAATAATTGTATCTGTCAACATAGCAATATTTTCCCAGAATACCTCATAAGCTAAAAATTTCCACCCAAATCTGTGCGTTCTTTAGCTGAGGACATCTGCGAAAATTGTCGACATAAGAGGCTGTAGAAGTAGGTTAGCTATATTTTTGTATTTTTCCAGGACGTAAACCTATAGATTGTATCACTTTATATAAACAGACTAGAAAATCCATACCAATGTGACTGATATCGGTATTACTTAGGTTTTGAGACACCATTATGAGTAGTACCAGTGGCGGCGGAATGCGGATCGTATTTTCGGATGGGGGGCAAAGAAACCCAGAGGGTCCCCTCGGCAAAAGGGTCCCTCCCACGGCCAAAGGCCTCCCCCAAAAAAACGCGAAATGGTATCTCCTCGGATTTAGGCCACTATATTTTGCAGGGCCTCTAAATGATCGCAAAAAAACGTCGGACAGGCCAATGTTAAAGTCTCAGTCCTTCTGAGGGCCCCTCATGGCCTACTGAGGGTCCCCCTCAGTTCGACTGAGGGCCTTCTGTCGGTCTTAGAAGGCCCATCAGGCTGGCTGGGGGCACATCAGGGCCCTGGGTCATTGTTTCGGTCGAAAGGAAAAAGCTAACAAACTTCTTGGAAAAATCGAACCAACTTCTTGGAGTATAGATTTTCTAGTCTCTTCCAAATTTATTGGGGGGGGGGGGGAGGCAAAATCATATGTTTCCCTCCCCCCCCCCCCCCCCCCAACTTCTTGAGTGGGCGGGCAGCTGCCTCCTCTACCCCCCCCCCCCCCCCTTTATCCGCCGCCACTGAGTAGTACCTAATGCTACTGGTCCTGTCCTGTGGGTGGCTTGCACTAATTAACACAAATTGCCAAGTGTCTAGTAATTACTCAAAATCAATGATAATAATGTGACTTATGAGTTATAGGACATAGTAAGATGTCTTTTTGCGCCGTCGGGGGTGCAACAACGACTGACATGCCAAAAAAAAATTGATGAAGATAACGATTCAGACCCTATACCATTTCATAAATTTCCTGAAGATTCACCTATAAGAAAAGTATAGGGGGCGCATGGGAGCTCCAAGCCCCCCCCCCCCCGAGCCCGGGTCGCGCCCATGTCGCGCCCACCAAGCGTGCGTAGGGCGCAACTTTTTGTATGTGTCCCCCCCCCCGACCGAATTCTTGGATGCGCGCCTGTACTGTCACGAGAAGGAATAGCAATGCCAAACAAATACAATATATGTAATGAGGTTTATGTCTCCCTAGGCAATTCATTGCGATACATTCACATTTTCCACGCCGGGTAATGACATCAAAGATACACTTATCATTTCGAGCGGCGGTCGGCCGGGGCGACCGTACCTAATCGTTGAACTTTGCGCAGATACAACAGCAAATATTTTGTCCGATTGCATTTTTTCCAGCGGCAAGCGGCAGAGCGGTTGATTTGTGACATATTACATATTACAAGTTTTGCAATGGACCGGTAAACAAAGAAACTAAGCGCGATCTAAGCTTCAGGCACGCGCGCACTAATGTTGTGTACGGCGGCCGGCCGGCCGCGTCCCCCGCCTTTTACGTCACAGCGACTCCGGGGTCGCGGCTACTAAATTAGTGTTTGTTACCACTTTTTCGGCCGGAGTGTTCTACCTGGCTTATACAGCCTTGCTCTGACCCCACCACCCGATCAAGTAATGCCTGGCGTCTGGCAGAATTTAGAAGTTTTACGTGCCCGACATACCTGGACACAGTCCGCCCTGCCCTCTGACGTCAACTGACACCTTGAGTGTGACCGCTGCCACCGGCCACCCCAGTCAGGGGCAAATAGTGAGCGCCGAAGCGACTCAAACCCAGGCTGCCACTACCGGGTGAGGTCAGAAGTCTGCCGCTCTTCCAACTGAGCTACAAGGGCGGACATTTACACTGTAGGGTTAGGTTAATGCCGCTCACTAAACCCTATCACACTCTCACTAAACCTCTGTTCCTGGCGGAGCGCAGGACTTTTATTTGAGCAAATCTTAGGTTTCGTCTTGATCAGACTTAATGGCTACAAGTGAATCTTAGGTTTTGTCCCGATCAGAGTTAATGGCTACAAGCGAATCTTAGGTTTCATCCCGATCAGACTTAATGGCAGGGTTAGGTTAGGTTAAGTCATTGTTCCAATGACGTCATGGACGATCCTGATTTTTCCTGTGAATCTTCCTGCATTGATATATCTATCTGCATAGATATGGTGATGATTGCAGTGGACAATCAGTTGACACTTCCATACATATTTTGTTCCAACATTGTTAGGTAAGATACATTCCAAATAACATAAAAGGTACATAATATAATAGTGTCTTGAAAGATGTGTAGTGACCAAATAGTTAAGTATTGTAACATCTAAAACGCTGTGTACTTATGGCCAGCATGACTGCAACAGCGGTTTTTCACTGGAATTGAATATTTCAGATAACAAATATTCTGATTTATATCTTTTTATTGTTCGCTGTTGTAAAGTGATGGTGCATAACAACTCCTTGCCAAATTGCTTTTTGGGGTATATCTTGATAATTTAGCCAAACCAATGCCATATGTAACATTTCCAGGTACAAATATCCCTTGTTAGCACATTCACAGTTATTTGGCAAAGTGACTGGTTTCCTTTAAAACTTCTAAATGTCTACAAATTGGATGCATTATAGCAATAGTACATTAAGTCTGTAGAATGCCTGGAAATGAGCCTTTCCACATAACACAAATTGCAGTCCATGTTGATGCTGTAACATCCATATGTCACCGAGTTAAACTTTTACTTCATTAAATCGAATATTCCAATTCCAATCAAATTCAAATTCAAATTCGCTCGGCGTACGCACTGGCATATAATAATATGAATGAATGTGAATTTCCTGCATTAACAACGATATATTCCCTTTCTTACCTTTATACTAATTCTGATTTGTAACAAAATATTTGCACCAGATACAACCCCCAAACAGGCCACACAATCGTTTACACACAATACACACACCACATGCACGGAGAAAAGATGTCTTGGAAGAGACCACAAACAGCTGGTGACGTTTTGTAGCCGGTCAGCCAGCTGCGATCATGCTGATCCACGTCAGTTCATAACAAACTCTGGGATATTACGTCATATCAATTAAACTATGAATTTTGGACAAGAGGTTGTATTTATGCAAATTTTGAAGAAATTGTGTGTACCTTCATCTTTTGGATGCAAAAAGAAACAACATAATTGAGGAAAGAGTGGATTAATTTAAATCCAAGTGTAGTATATCCAAACTGTGAATTTTGGAGTATTTCATCCCACCGGTCTCATTTTCAGTACTTTTATCAGTATAATAGTTTAAGCTCTTGCTTTATACTAATGCAGACTCTCTATTTTGTCGTTATTTTGACGATACACTGTCAAATGTTGGGATATCTTAAAATTTAACTTTAATGACGTCACTTATTCTAAGAAATGTCAACTATTTATGCTATCCTTGAAATCAAAGCTGCGACAATCGTAGCGTGCGTTATACTAAAGTGGTGGAAAACACTAGGGGCGCCGCCATCGCTTTCAGATGTTATCCTAAACCGAAGCAGACAACCGCCGAAGCGGCACGCAGTCGTTGTTTACGTTCGTTGGTGTCGTGGTCGATGTTTGTGTGGTTGAGAAAGTCTCTTCGGGCGATTTCGAGACAGAGACGTAAGTGTACGGCTCAATTATAGGACCGCCGGCAACGAACTACACGAACAGTCAAGTCTCAGTCTGCCAAGTTGAAGTTAGTTGGATGGCGATAATCTTAAATCCACAACCTAAACTAGAATCTCGTGTGACTGTGACTTAGACGAAATGAGGATTTCCCGCCCCTAATTCAAGGCTATATAAACCCTCTTATTGTCATTTCATTTATATTGTTTTTCTTCTCAATGTTTTGTATTGTACCAGGGGGGGGGGGGGGGGGGGGGGGGGCAGCTGCCCCCTCCAACCCACTCAAGAAGTTGGGGGGGGGGGGAAACATGGTCCCCCAGAAGTTTGTAAGAGGGGCCCTCCGGATTTTTTCTTTCTTTTTTGGCCGATAAAAATTGCCCGAGGGCCCTGAATGTGCCCTCGATCAGCCTGAGGGGCACTTGGTCGGTCCTCGGTCGTCCTGAGGGAGTCCTCGGTCGGTACGAGATAGCCATCGTCCGGTTTGAGGGGCCCTCCGTCCAGGTGGCGAAGGGGGCCCTCAGTCCTAAGAGGGGCCCTGATGCTCCGGGGACCCCTGGATATTGCTTTGCCTCCCCCCCATCCGAAAGTACAATCGGCCGCCACTATTGTAAATTTCAAAGGCTCTGCTGAAATACCAAGTGTCAATTTGCATTGGCAAAGCTATAAGGTACCTCAACGTGGTTTACATCACATTGGCAAACGCCAGTTACCTACCAAGCATTGTTTTGAGTACCTAACAGCACGGCTGCATTTTCATTATGTATTATGTTTTTATTACCCACGAAAACTCATCGGGTAATTGATGCCCGCCATTTATGGTACGAGGTTACGTGGGGCGCTCGCGCCTAGTACCAGTCTCTATGGCCTTGCCTAGTACCAGCACCGAATCGGTCGGTCTCCCTCCGCGTCGTACCTGCAGGCTGCAGGGCAGTGGCCAGACAAGAGGTGCCCCACGGCGCGCTGTGCCGTGTGTCGCGACGCGAGGAGGCGGACACGCCCGAGGGACAAGTCATGGGCAAATTGATTCCATAAGCTTCGATTGATTCGTTTATTTCTCCACCTAGCCTGGTCAGAAAAGCGCTGGGCTTCAGACCTCATCCGGTGCCTTATTCGATTATTGACCTAAAGAAATCCTCCGTTACAATCTGAACCCTAACCAGGCGAAGTGACGTCATCTGCACTGCCAGTCTGCCCCGTGAAACTTAGGCAGTTTCTGAAGTTTGAGGCGTTTGAGCTCTGCGACCGAGTAGGTAATGGCACCCCGACCTTCATCCAGATGTCGCTCGTGCTCGGCTTCTACGTCACGTTCGTGGTGAACCGGTGGTGGTCCTGGATTTAACACGCGCCCTGGAGGGCCTCTGATAGTCACACGCACTGGAGGGGGGGGGGGGGGGATTTCGCCCCCTCTATGATCTCTGCCCCCATAAGAGCTATAATAACGAAATTTGTAGGGTAGGGAGGTTATTTGGGGAACTCTGTTTTTTCATGACCCTAGGTCAATATCGTCAAGGTCAAATGAGGTAAAATATGCTAAATTTGCTTGTTATGCGCTCCTTGGCTTGAACATTGGTATGTCTTATGGACAGAGGCGTAGCCAGAGGGGTGCAAATGGTGCTCCTGCACCCGGGAGATTTTGCCGGGCCCCCTATGCCCGGCTGCAACCACACGGCCTGGCGGCCGTCATTTTATGTTGTAAAATACCATGAGAGAAGCGGATCCAAAGCCCTGTCACACAATACAAGGACCCTCCTAGTCTGTCAGGGAGCCCTATGATAAGGAGGAAGAACCCATTCGAGGGCCCTCTCAGGCCTGGAATGGGCCCTCTCAGACCTGGCATGGGCGCTCTCCAGGGGCGTAGCCAGGGGGGGGGGGGCAAGCGGGGAAATTGCCCCCCCCCCCTGAAGGTCCGTGTGCCCCCTTTGGTCGAAAAAATGAATGCTTTTTCCGTTTTAAAAAAATGTATAATGTTGTTTTGAAAACATGCCCCTCTAAGGATATAGTGGGCCAAATCCGGTGAGTTTTCTTTTTGGTGGGGTACCTTATGCCCCCCCCCCCTCTGAGAAAAAATCGCACCCCCTGGAGTGAATCCTGGCTACGCCACTGCTTATGGAACGCAGTGATTGCATGTATATACCCCAAAATGGACTAAAATTATTTGTTGGAAAGTCTAATGATACAATAGGGATGATAGAAGTTGCATTTGACCTCAGGTCATTTACATATCAACATTTCATTGCGGTCATCTTAGAGACATTTTGAAGCTTGTTTTACTTTGATGGCCTATAACTCAAAAAGTTTTCGGCCGTTTTTTCTTACTTTAGACGACGCCTCGTTCATTTTTAGACAGGTACACCAAAACTGATGCACATTGACCGGTAAAATCAGGAAATATTCACACAAAAACGCGAGGGGTGGGCGGATTGCGTCCCCCCTCCAGTGCGCGTGTTAACGACCTGTTCCTGTGTGTGTGTGTGTGGGGGGGGGGGGGGGGGGCACTAGGTTCCCATAAAGTATCCACCTGTTTTTTTTTGGAGGGTTCCACGCCGTGGTTGCTGCAATCTATAATCGCTATCAGTGACGAAGAATCACTGTTAATGATATCTCATGTTCGTCCTTTGGTTCGTTCTTTGGCTCCTTTGTTCTGCGCTCCTTTGGTGCTGCGATTTTCTGTCGATTTTCTGTCGCGACGTTAGTGTTTGTTGACAGTTTTATGTCGGCTTCCTTTCAGCCAGTGTCTGATAAAGACCGTCCATGACGGTCACATATCAGACCGAGGTCGCGTCAATACGCAGCTTCGGCGTCTTCTGGAAACTCCTCTTCCGGTGAGACACTTACTTCGCGTGGTAAAAGGAGCAACTGCTTTTCACATAGCTGTTTGTTGTCGGAATGTCATGCTGCATCCTTATTGGTCAGCGTTTTATCATTCAATGTATTGGTTCTTGTCGGATTTAGGTATTACTGGTATGCCTAAATGGCCCTGATCTGAAGCCTAAATAATCATCGTATTTAGGGTATTTAGGGATTTCGGGTAAGGCTCACTCGCAATTTGTATTGCTGAGTGCACTTAATCAGGCAACTATGCTGTGTGACGTACCTATAAATGCACATCATTGGTGTAAATTACCGCTCTGTATGTACACAACATAGCTATCGTTAGTAATGGCGAATAAATGTCCCGCGATTCCAGCTCTAAACCGAACGGTCATAGAAGACCGTTTTGCACTTATCACTTACACATTTCAGGTAGCTTGTACATACCTAAGTTTGTGATCATATACGTAGGAACAGGGGGGGGGGGGTTCGTGTCCCCCCCCCCCACCTTTCGGCCAAGTTTTTGGCTAAAATCTGTTCTTTTATTGGTGATATTTGTTTTATAGCAAAAGATTCGCCAAGAGGAGAAGAGCCTAAATCTGCAAATAAATATTTCATAGGAGGGTTGGGTTTCTCTCAAGACGTGATCAAAGTTTCACTAGCCCCCTACTTTTCGTGACGTTCCTACATCTGCTTTTAATAAGCTATGCTGATTAACGTCGATATGATGGTGTATATGATGGTGTATATGGTGGTGTATATGATGGTGTATATGGTGGTGTATATGGTGGTGTATATGATGGTGTATATGGTGGTGTATATGATGGTGTATATGATGGTGTATATGATGGTGTATATGGTGGTGTATATGATGGTGCATATGGTGGTGTATATGATGGTGTATATGATGGTGTATATGATGGTGTATATGATGGTGTATATGGTGGTGTATATGGTGGTGTATATGATGGTGTATATGGTGGTGTATATGGTGGTGTATATGATGGTGTATATGGTGGTGTATATGATGGTGTATATGATGGTGTATATGATGGTGTATATGATGGTGTATATGGTGGTGTATATGATGGTGTATATGATGGTGTATATGGTGGTGTATATGGTGGTGTATATGATGGTGTATATGATGGTGTATATGGTGGTGTATATGGTGGTGTATATGATGGTGTATATGATGGTGTATATGATGGTGTATATGATGGTGTATATGATGGTGTATATGGTGGTGTATATGATGGTGTATATGATGGTGTATATGATGGTGTATATGGTGGTGTATATGATGGTGCATATGATGGTGTATATGATGGTGTATATGGTGGTGTATATGATGGTGTATATGATGGTGTATATGATGGTGTATATGATGGTGTATATGGTGGTGTATATGATGGTGTATATGGTGGTGTATATGATGGTGTATATGGTGGTGTATATGATGGTGTATATGATGGTGTATATGATGGTGTATATGGTGGTGTATATGGTGGTGTATATGATGGTGTATATGGTGGTGTATATGATGGTGTATATGGTGGTGTATATGATGGTGTATATGATGGTGTATATGATGGTGTATATGATGGTGTATATGGTGGTGTATATGATGGTGTATATGATGGTGTATATGGTGGTGTATATGGTGGTGTATATGATGGTGTATATGATTATGTATATGGTGGTGTATATGGTGGTGTATATGATGGTGTATATGATGGTGTTTATGATGGTGTATATGATGGTGTATATGGTGGTGTATATGATGGTGTATATGATGGTGTATATGATGGTGTATATGGTGGTGTATATGATGGTGCATATGATGGTGTATATGATGGTGTATATGGTGGTGTATATGATGGTGTATATGATGGTGTATATGATGGTGTATATGATGGTGTATATGGTGGTGTATATGATGGTGTATATGGTGGTGTATATGATGGTGTATATGGTGGTGTATATGATGGTGTATATGATGGTGTATATGATGGTGTATATGATGGTGTATATGATGGTGTATATGATGGTGTATATGATGGTGTATATGATGGTGTATATGATGGTGTATATGGTGGTGTATATGATGGTGTATATGATGGTGTATATGATGGTGTATATGGTGGTGTATATGATGGTGTATATGGTGGTGTATATGGTGGTGTATATGGTGGTGTATATGATGGTGTATATGATGGTGTATATGGTGGTGTATATGGTGGTGTATATGATGGTGTATATGGTGGTGTATATGGTGGTGTATATGGTGGTGTATATGATGGTGTATATGGTGGTGTATATGGTGGTGTATATGGTGGTGTATATGATGGTGTATATGATGGTGTATATGGTGGTGTATATGGTGGTGTATATGATGGTGTATATGGTGGTGTATATGGTGGTGTATATGGTGGTGTATATGATGGTGTATATGATGGTGTATATGGTGGTGTATATGGTGGTGTATATGATGGTGTATATGATGGTGTATATGATGGTGTATATGGTGGTGTATATGATGGTGTATATGATGGTGTATATGATGGTGTATATGATGGTGTATATGGTGGTGTATATGATGGTGTATATGGTGGTGTATATGATGGTGTATATGGTGGTGTATATGGTGGTGTATATGATGGTGTATATGATGGTGTATATGATGGTGTATATGATGGTGTATATGATGGTGTATATGGTGGTGTATATGGTGGTGTATATGATGGTGTATATGGTGGTGTATATGATGGTGTATATGATGGTGTATATGATGGTGTATATGGTGGTGTATATGATGGTGTATATGATGGTGTATATGATGGTGTATATGATGGTGTATATGATGGTGTATATGGTGGTGTATATGGTGGTGTATATGATGGTGTATATGGTGGTGTATATGGTGGTGTATATGATGGTGTATATGATGGTGTATATGATGGTGTATATGATGGTGTATATGATGGTGTATATGGTGGTGTATATGGTGGTGTATATGATGGTGTATATGGTGGTGTATATGATGGTGTATATGATGGTGTATATGGTGGTGTATATGATGGTGTATATGATGGTGTATATGGTGGTGTATATGATGATGTATATGATGGTGTATATGATGGTGTATATGGTGGTGTATATGATGGTGTATATGATGGTGTATATGATGGTGTATATGGTGGTGTATATGATGGTGTATATGATGGTGTATATGGTGGTGTATATGATGGTGTATATGATGGTGTATATGGTGGTGTATATGATGGTGTATATGATGGTGTATATGATGGTGTATATGGTGGTGTATATGATGGTGTATATGATGGTGTATATGATGGTGTATATGATGGTGTATATGGTGGTGTATATGATGGTGTATGTGATGGTGTATATGATGGTGTATATGATGGTGTATATGATGGTGTATATGATGGTGTATATGATGGTGTATATGATGGTGTATATGGTGGTGTATATGATGATGTATATGATGGTGTATATGATGGTGTATATGGTGGTGTATATGATGGTGTATATGGTGGTGTATATGATGATGTATATGATGGTGTATATGATGGTGTATATGATGGTGTATATGATGGTGTATATGATGGTGTATATGATGGTGTATATGATGGTGTATATGATGGTGTATATGATGGTGTATATGATGGTGTATATGGTGGTGTATATGATGGTGTATATGATGGTGTATATGATGGTGTATATGGTGGTGTATATGATGGTGTATATGATGGTGTATATGATGGTGTATATGATGGTGTATATGATGGTGTATATGATGGTGTATATGGTGGTGTATATGATGGTGTATATGGTGGTGTATATGATGGTGTATATGATGATGTATATGATGGTGTATATGGTGGTGTATATGGTGGTGTATATGATGATGTATATGATGGTGTATATGATGGTGTATATGATGGTGTATATGATGGTGTATATGATGGTGTATATGGTGGTGTATATGATGGTGTATATGATGGTGTATATGATGGTGTATATGATGGTGTATATGATGGTGTATATGATGGTGTATATGATGGTGTATATGATGGTGTATATGATGGTGTATATATATATATATACGTAGGAACAGGGGGGGGGGGGTCGTGTCCCCCCCCCCACCTTTCGGCCAAGTTTTTGGCTAAAATCTGTTCTTTTATTGGTGATATTTGTTTTATAGCAAAAGATTCGCCAAGAGGAGAAGAGCCTAAATCTGCAAATAAATATTTCATAGGAGGGTTGGGTTTCTCTCAAGACGTGATCAAAGTTTCACTAGCCCCCTACTTTTCGTGACGTTCCTACATCTGCTTTTAATAAGCTATGCTGATTAACGTCGATATGATGGTGTATATGATGGTGTATATGGTGGTGTATATGATGGTGTATATGGTGGTGTATATGGTGGTGTATATGATGGTGTATATGGTGGTGTATATGATGGTGTATATGATGGTGTATATGATGGTGTATATGGTGGTGTATATGATGGTGTATATGGTGGTGTATATGATGGTGTATATGATGGTGTATATGATGGTGTATATGATGGTGTATATGGTGGTGGTGTATATGGTGGTGTATATGATGGTGTATATGGTGGTGTATATGATGGTGTATATGATGGTGTATATGATGGTGTATATGATGGTGTATATGGTGGTGTATATGATGGTGTATATGATGGTGTATATGGTGGTGTATATGGTGGTGTATATGATGGTGTATATGATGGTGTATATGGTGGTGTATATGGTGGTGTATATGATGGTGTATATGATGGTGTATATGATGGTGTATATGATGGTGTATATGATGGTGTATATGGTGGTGTATATGATGGTGTATATGATGGTGTATATGATGGTGTATATGGTGGTGTATATGATGGTGCATATGATGGTGTATATGATGGTGTATATGGTGGTGTATATGATGGTGTATATGATGGTGTATATGATGGTGTATATGATGGTGTATATGGTGGTGTATATGATGGTGTATATGGTGGTGTATATGATGGTGTATATGGTGGTGTATATGATGGTGTATATGATGGTGTATATGATGGTGTATATGGTGGTGTATATGATGGTGTATATGGTGGTGTATATGGTGGTGTATATGATGGTGTATATGGTGGTGTATATGATGGTGTATATGATGGTGTATATGATGGTGTATATGATGGTGTATATGGTGGTGTATATGATGGTGTATATGATGGTGTATATGGTGGTGTATATGGTGGTGTATATGATGGTGTATATGATGGTGTATATGGTGGTGTATATGGTGGTGTATATGATGGTGTATATGATGGTGTATATGATGGTGTATATGATGGTGTATATGATGGTGTATATGGTGGTGTATATGATGGTGTATATGATGGTGTATATGATGGTGTATATGGTGGTGTATATGATGGTGCATATGATGGTGTATATGATGGTGTATATGGTGGTGTATATGATGGTGTATATGATGGTGTATATGATGGTGTATATGATGGTGTATATGGTGGTGTATATGATGGTGTATATGGTGGTGTATATGATGGTGTATATGGTGGTGTATATGATGGTGTATATGATGGTGTATATGATGGTGTATATGATGGTGTATATGATGGTGTATATGATGGTGTATATGATGGTGTATATGATGGTGTATATGATGGTGTATATGGTGGTGTATATGATGGTGTATATGATGGTGTATATGATGGTGTATATGGTGGTGTATATGATGGTGTATATGGTGGTGTATATGGTGGTGTATATGGTGGTGTATATGATGGTGTATATGATGGTGTATATGGTGGTGTATATGGTGGTGTATATGATGGTGTATATGGTGGTGTATATGGTGGTGTATATGGTGGTGTATATGATGGTGTATATGGTGGTGTATATGGTGGTGTATATGGTGGTGTATATGATGGTGTATATGATGGTGTATATGGTGGTGTATATGGTGGTGTATATGATGGTGTATATGGTGGTGTATATGGTGGTGTATATGGTGGTGTATATGATGGTGTATATGATGGTGTATATGGTGGTGTATATGGTGGTGTATATGATGGTGTATATGATGGTGTATATGATGGTGTATATGGTGGTGTATATGATGGTGTATATGATGGTGTATATGATGGTGTATATGATGGTGTATATGGTGGTGTATATGATGGTGTATATGGTGGTGTATATGATGGTGTATATGGTGGTGTATATGGTGGTGTATATGATGGTGTATATGATGGTGTATATGATGGTGTATATGATGGTGTATATGATGGTGTATATGGTGGTGTATATGGTGGTGTATATGATGGTGTATATGGTGGTGTATATGATGGTGTATATGATGGTGTATATGGTGGTGTATATGATGGTGTATATGATGGTGTATATGATGGTGTATATGATGGTGTATATGATGGTGTATATGGTGGTGTATATGGTGGTGTATATGATGGTGTATATGGTGGTGTATATGGTGGTGTATATGATGGTGTATATGATGGTGTATATGATGGTGTATATGATGGTGTATATGATGGTGTATATGGTGGTGTATATGGTGGTGTATATGATGGTGTATATGGTGGTGTATATGATGGTGTATATGATGGTGTATATGGTGGTGTATATGATGGTGTATATGATGGTGTATATGGTGGTGTATATGATGATGTATATGATGGTGTATATGATGGTGTATATGGTGGTGTATATGATGGTGTATATGATGGTGTATATGATGGTGTATATGGTGGTGTATATGATGGTGTATATGATGGTGTATATGGTGGTGTATATGATGGTGTATATGATGGTGTATATGGTGGTGTATATGATGGTGTATATGATGGTGTATATGATGGTGTATATGGTGGTGTATATGATGGTGTATATGATGGTGTATATGATGGTGTATATGATGGTGTATATGGTGGTGTATATGATGGTGTATATGATGGTGTATATGATGGTGTATATGATGGTGTATATGATGGTGTATATGATGGTGTATATGATGGTGTATATGATGGTGTATATGATGGTGTATATGGTGGTGTATATGATGATGTATATGATGGTGTATATGATGGTGTATATGGTGGTGTATATGATGGTGTATATGGTGGTGTATATGATGATGTATATGATGGTGTATATGATGGTGTATATGATGGTGTATATGATGGTGTATATGATGGTGTATATGATGGTGTATATGATGGTGTATATGATGGTGTATATGATGGTGTGTATGGTGGTGTATATGATGGTGTATATGATGGTGTATATGATGGTGTATATGGTGGTGTATATGATGGTGTATATGATGGTGTATATGATGGTGTATATGATGGTGTATATGATGGTGTATATGATGGTGTATATGGTGGTGTATATGATGGTGTATATGGTGGTGTATATGATGGTGTATATGATGATGTATATGATGGTGTATATGGTGGTGTATATGGTGGTGTATATGATGATGTATATGATGGTGTATATGATGGTGTATATGATGGTGTATATGATGGTGTATATGATGGTGTATATGGTGGTGTATATGATGGTGTATATGATGGTGTATATGATGGTGTATATGATGGTGTATATGATGGTGTATATGATGGTGTATATGATGGTGTATATGATGGTGTATATGATGGTGTATATGGTGGTGTATATGGTGGTGTATATGATGATGTATATGATGGTGTATATGATGATGTATATGGTGGTGTATATGATGGTGTATATGATGGTGTATAAAGACATAAAGACATAAAGACATAAAAGAAAAGTGCAACAAAGAGCCTCTTGGGCCCATCCGAGGTTGCACCCCCCCCCCTCCACCAGTCTCGCCCCTTCAAATCACCTTACTCTACCTGCATAAAAGAAGGCTAATCCCACGAGTATTTATGAACTAATCCCTTCTCTGTAAAGTATTTATCTAATCTAATTTTGAAGGAAGCAAGTGTCACTGCATCAGCGACATCCCCTGGTAGCATATTCCAATGTCCTACAACCCTTCTACTGAAAAATGACTGTCGTAGCCTAGTCCTACTTTGTTTCATAATGAGTTTATGCTGATGACCTCTACCTCGATTTTCCCTATTGAACTCAAACATACCCTTTAAATATCCAGAATGCTGACTATTTACAAATTTGAAGACTTCAATTAGAGCTCCTCTTAGCCTTCTATATCTAAGTGAAAACATACCCAATTTCCTTAATCTATCTTCATAAGGTAAACTACCAAGACAATTAATCATTTTTGTTGCCCTTTTTTGAACTCTTTCTAACAACCAGCAATCTTTCTCATATGTTGGAGACCAGGCTTGTACACAATACTCCAAATGTGGTCTAACGTATGCACAATACAGTTTTGTTATTACCTTTTCACTCTTGTAGGAAACATTTCTGTTAATGGCCCCTAGCATTCTAAGTGCCTTTTTCCTAGCTTCTACAACCTGGTCTGACGCTGATAGTCTATTGTTTACCACGACACCTAAATCTCTTTCCTTTTCAATCTGCTCCATTTTCTGCCCACCCATTTCATACCTATGTTTACTGCTAACCCGTCCAGCGTGCATAATCTTACATTTACTCAAATTGAATTTCATCTGCCATGCTTCAGACCACTCAACTAGCTTGTCCAGATCTGATTGAAAAACATCCTGATCATGTTTTCCTCTAATAATCCTGACAACTTTTAGATCGTCTGCAAATTTCAAGACTTTGCTGTCTATACTGTTCTCAATTGCATTCACAAATATTATAAAAAGCAATGGGCCCAGGACTGAGCCCTGTGGAACCCCACTGAGAACCTCCTTCCATTGTGATTGGCACCCATTCAATATAACCCTTTGCTGGCGTCCTGAAAGCCACGTTTCTATCCAATCCAGAATCTTGCCCCTGATCCCATGAATTTTAAGTTGCAACCCCAGTCTTGTATGGGGACTTTGTCAAATGCTTTACTGAAATCAAGAAAAGCTACATCTAGCTGTTTACCCTGATCAACGCTATCTGTTGCAACATCCAAAAACTCCAGAAGATTAGTTAAACAAGAACGGCCCTTCCTAAAGCCATGCTGTGTATCTTTGATGAGTTCATTTTGCTCCAAGAATTCAACAATCTTATCTTTGATGATTGATTCAAGCACCTTGCAGACTAATGAGGTCAGACTAACTGGTCTATAGTTTTCCTCTTTACTTCTATCTCCCTTTTTATGAATAGGAACAACATTTGCTCTTTTCCAATCAAGTGGAATTTTACTATCTGCAAGTGATTTAGAAAATATTATGGCTAATGGAACCGACAACTCCCTTTCAGATTCTCTTAAAAGTCTAGCATGGATTTCATCAGGTCCTTCTGCCTTGTTAGGCCTTACTTTCTTTAGATATTCTAGAACAAGTTCACTACTTATGCCACCTAGCTCTCCTATAGTCTCCTCTGTCTCTAGCTCAGGCTGAAGTGCTGCAATACTACTCTGGTCCTCGATAGTAAAGACAGATTGAAACTGATCATTAAGCACTTCAACCATTTCACTGTCCTTGCTAACTAACACATCATCTACCTTAAATGGACCTATATTTTTGGAAACTGTACTTAACTTATAAAAACTGAAGAACTTCTTACTATCTGCATTACAATGTCTAGCTAAATCAAGTTCCTTTGCCCTTTTAGCTGCTCTGACCTTTTTCTTAACTGAATTTC
>JAXIVJ010003893.1:0-88758 GCA_036785665.1 Chirona hameri | reverse complement strand
TATCGTCTCCACTGGCACCAGGACCCTCATGAACGGCCTCAGTGGATCAGCTGGCCGCCTATCGTCACCACTGGCACCAGGACCCTCATGAACGGCTTCAGTGGATCAGCTGGCCGCCTATCGTCACCACTGGCACCAGGACCCTCACGAACGGCCTCAGTGAGCCAGCTGGCCGCCTATCGTCACCACTGGCACCAGGACCCTCACAAACAGCCTCAGTGGATCAGCTGGCCGCCTATCGTCACCACTGGCACCAGGGACCCTCACGAACGGCCTCAGTGATCAGCTGGCCGCCTATCGTCACCACTGGCACCAGGACCCTCACGAACGGCCTCAGTGGGCCAGGTGGCCGCCTATCGTCACCACTGGCACCAGGACCCTCACGAACGGCCTCAGTGGATTAGCTGGCCGCCTATCGTCACCACTGGCACCAGGACCCTCACGAACGGCTTCAGTGAGCCAGGTGGCCGCCTATCGTCACCACTGGCACCAGGACCCTCACGAACGGCTTCAGTGGATCAGCTGGCCGCCTATCGTCACCACTGGCACCAGGACCCTCACGAACGGCCTCAGTTGATCAGCTGGCCGCCTATCGTCACCACTGGCACCAGGACCCTCACGAACGGCCTCAGTGGGCCAGTTGGCCGCCTATCGTCACCACTGGCACCAGGACCCTCACGAACGGCCTCAGTGGGCCAGCTGGCCGCCTATCGTCACCACTGGCACCAGGACCCTCACGAACGGCTTCAGTGGCCCAGCTGGCCGCCTCGTCTCCACTGGCACCAGGACCCTCACGAACGGCCTCAGTGGATCAGCTGGCCGCCTATCGTCACCACTGGCACCAGGACCCTCACGAACAGCCTCAGTGGATCAGCTGGCCGCCTATCGTCACCACTGGCACCAGGACCCTCACGAACGGCCTCAGTGGGCCAGGTGTCCGCCTATCGTCACCACTGGCACCAGGACCCTCACGAACGGCCTCAGTGGGCCAGGTGTCCGCCTATCGTCACCACTGGCACCAGGACCCTCACGAACGGCCTCAATGGGCCAGGTGGCCGCCTCGTCTCCACTGGCACCAGAACCCTCACGAACGGCCTCAGTGGATCAGCTGGCCGCCTATCGTCACCACTGGCACCAGGACCCTCACGAACGGCCTCAGTGGATCAGCTGGCCGCCAATCGTCACCACTGGCACCAGGACCCTCACAAACGGCCTCAGTGGATCAGCTGGCCGCCTATCATCACCACTGGCACCAGGACCCTCACGAACGGCTTCAGTGGATCAGCTGGCCGCCTATCGTCACCACTGGCACCAGGACCCTCACGAACGGCCTCAGTGAGCCAGCTGGCCGCCTATCGTCACCACTGGCACCAGGACCCTCACAAACGGCCTCAGTAGATCAGCTGGCCGCCTATCGTCACCACTGGCACCAGGACCCTCATGAACGGCTTCAGTGGATCAGCTGGCCGCCTATCGTCACCACTGGCACCAGGACCCTCACGAACGGCCTCAATGGGCCAGGTGGCCGCCTATCGTCACCACTGGCACCAGGACCCTCACGAACGGCCTCAGTGGATCAGCTGGGCCGCCTATCGTCACCACTGGCACCAGGACCCTCACGAACGGCCTCAATGGGCCAGGTGGCCGCCTATCGTCACCACTGGCACCAGGACCCTCACGAACAGCCTCAGTGGATCAGCTGGCCGCCTATCGTCACCACTGGCACCAGGACCCTCACGAACAGCCTCAGTGGATCAGCTGGCCGCCTATCGTCACCACTGGCACCAGGACCCTCACGAACGGCCTCAGTGGGCCAGGTGTCCGCCTATCGTCACCACTGGCACCAGGACCCTCACGAACGGCCTCAGTGGGCCAGGTGTCCGCCTATCGTCACCACTGGCACCAGGACCCTCACGAACGGCCTCAATGGGCCAGGTGGCCGCCTCGTCTCCACTGGCACCAGAACCCTCACGAACGGCCTCAGTGGATCAGCTGGCCGCCTATCGTCACCACTGGCACCAGGACCCTCACGAACGGCCTCAGTGGATCAGCTGGCCGCCAATCGTCACCACTGGCACCAGGACCCTCAACGAACGGCCTCAGTGGATCAGCTGGCCGCCTATCGTCACCACTGGCACCAGGACCCTCACGAACGGCCTCAGTGGGCCAGGTGGCCGCCTATCGTCACCACTGGCACCAGGACCCTCACGAACGGTCTTAGTGGGCCAGCTGGCCGACTATCGTCACCACTGGCACCAGGACCCTCACGAACGGCCTCAATGGGCCAGGTGGCCGCCTATCGTCACCACTGGCACCAGGACCCTCACGAACGGCCTCAATGGGCAGGTGGCCGCCTATCGTCACCACTGGCACCAGGACCCTCACGAACGGCCTCAGTGGATCAGCTGGCCGCCTATCGTCACCACTGGCACCAGGACCCTCACGAACGGCCTCAGTGAGCCAGGTGGCCGCCTATCGTCACCACTGGCACCAGGACCCTCACGAACGGCCTCAGTGGGCCAGCTGGCCGCCTATCGTCACCACTGGCACCAGGACCCTCACGAACGGCCTCAGTGGATCAGCTGGCCGCCTATCGTCACCACTGGCACCAGGACCCTCACGAACGGCCTCAGTGGATCAGCTGGCCGCCTATCGTCACCACTGGCACCAGGACCCTCACGAACGGCCTCAGTGGCCCAGCTGGCCGCCTATCGTCACCACTGGCACCAGGACCCTCACAAACGGCCTCAGTGGATCAGCTGGCCGCCTATCGTCACCACTGGCACCAGGACCCTCACGAACGCCTCAGTGGGCCAGCTGGCCGCCAATCGTCTCCACTGGCACCAGGACCCTCACGAACGGCCTCAGTGGGCCATCTGGCCGCCAATCGTCACCACTGGCACCAGGACCCTCACGAACGGCCTCAGTGGGCCAGCTGGCCGCCTCGTCTCCACTGGCACCAGGACCCTCACGAACGGCCTCAGTGAGCCAGGTGGCCGCCTATCGTCACCACTGGCACCAGGACCCTCACGAACTGCCTCAGTTGATCAGCAGGCCGCCTATCGTCACCACTGGCACGAGCTGACCCTCACGAAATGCCGGCTCCGACCACCGAGCTGCCGCGCTATTTCCGAAGGAGACCGGTCAACGTTCTCGCCATTTTCGAGGGCGAGCCGGCCGGTGTTCCCACCATTTCCGTGTAAATCGCGGGAGTGGCGTGCAGCATATCGTTGGCGGTCTCAGACCGTGTCTCACGCGTTCTCTGTCCATGTCTCACGGCAGCCTCAGGCCGTGTCTCACGGCAGCCTCAGGCCAGGGGCGGATCCAGGGGGCGGGGGAGGCCATGCCCCCCCCCCCCCCCCAAAGGTCCTGAAACTATGATTCCCCCCCAAACGGGCGGACGTTTAGTTGTAAAAATTGACTTTGCAGCAGTCAACATCCAGCTATCCACAGTGAAAAACGGGCAAATTTCGCGCCGTTTCGCGGCTTGACACACAATACGCAATTGCTTATACAAATTTGGGAAATGGGAAAATGAATTAATTAAGTGTCTGGCAGAGTCTCTCCTTGGCGGTACATAATTGCTTTGGAGTGGGCCTCCAGGGCCCACTCCCTTCATAAATATTAACTTTCAAGCGGGCTACAAGTACATGTTTAGCTAGTCTGCCGAATTCCTAAAAAAGGCGACATGGACGCAAAGACGCGGACATCGGCACCCGGAAGCTGCTCTTGCGCTCTAGCGGAAGCTGCTAATAGCTTTTCGGTCCAGCCCAACTTGCTGGACCGAAAAGATATTAGTGGGACCAGGCCAGGACCATCTCCCCAAGCCATCTCGCCCCAGGATCCTCCAGATCCGCAGGGACCATTTATGCGCGGAAAATTCGTTCTGCCTCTTGCTGCTTTCAAACCATTTGCACTGTTACCAGTTGTCTGTTACAGTTCGTTACATATGTATAGTTATTATTATCATATGTACTATTGAGCGCTGACTGCCACCGGTCATCGTGATTTGCTATCCGAAAAATATGTATATGAAAAACTACCTTAATTTCAATATTTTTCCTCATACCGAGATTTGCAACCAGGAATAGGGGTTACCTGAGGCTTGGCTCCACTCACGGTCTGGTTCCAATATTAAATAAAATTGCGTTTTCCACGACCTAAAATTAAAGTTTTCACGGCGCTTCGCAGCGTCACATCGGTGGCCATCGTCATAACGAAGCCATCGCCATCGTCTTCGGTTCGTTGTAACGGTGAATTGAATGAATGGCATGTTTAGCTTCTTATTCTCTACTAGGCCCACCGCTTATGTTTCTGGGTTTTATCAGGCAAACCCGTAACAAATTCGCGCCGCTTCGCGGCGCTATTTAACAAGTACCTACTATAACATGAAAATTCCCATAAAAATGATGTAAAGGCTTAAATACACGCATCAAAATGGGATACATTTGCATCGTCATTTCAGCCGACCCCCCCCCCCCACCCCCCCCCCCCACCCATCACACTCAAAAATTATCGGCGACGCCCCTGGGTACAGCTGACAATTGAATAGTTTTGCTCAGTGTAAGGCAATGTCGGAACAATAAAATAACAATAAAAACTGCAGCTTACATCTGTCCTTGTTCCCAAAAGGTCAAAAGGCTATAAAAAACACACAAATATCCAAATAAAGAAATCATTAGAAATCGTGTGGTTGCAAAATAAAGTGGCCCAAATCCGGGAAGAAATTCGAAATTGGGGGTAGGTAAGGTCCGCTAAAACTGTTTGCCCCCCTCCCCCCCCCCCCAAAAAAAAAAACGGCCGTCTGGATGCGCCCTTGCCTCAGGCCGTGTCTCACAGCAGTCTCTGGCCGTGTATCATGGCAGTCTCAGACCGTGTCTCATGGCAGTCTCAGGCCATGTCTCACATCAGTCTCAGGCCGTGTCTCACAGCAGTCTCTGGCCATGTCTCATGGCAGTCTCAGGCCGTGTCTCACAGCAGTCTCAGGCCGTGTCTCATGACAGTCTCAGGCCGTGTCTCACGGCAGTCTCAGGCCGTGTCTCATGGCAGTCTCAGGCCGTGTCTCACAGCAGTCTCAGGCCGTGTCTCATGGCAGTCTCAGGCCGTGTCTCACGGCAGTCTCAGGCCGTGTCTCATGGCAGTCTCAGGCCGTGTCTCACGGCAGTCTCAGGCCGTGTCTCACGGCAGTCTCTGGCCATGTCTCACAGCAGTCTCAGGCCATGTCTCACAGCAGTCTCAGGCCTTGTCTCATGGCAGTCTCAGGCCGTGTCTCACAGCAGTCTCAGGCCGTGTCTCATGACAGTCTCAGGCCGTGTCTCACAGCAGTCTCAGGCCGTGTCTCACAGCAGCCTCAGGCCGTGTCTCATGGCAGTCTCAGGCCGTGTCTCACAGCAGTCTCAGACAGCGAGAGTTGCCACACTGCCCTCGCCCCTCACTGAGACCTCTCACTGCCCTCGCCCAGCTCACTGAGACCTCTCACTGCCCTCGCCCAGCTCACTGAGACCTCTCACTGCCCTCGCCCAGCTCACTGAGACCTCTCACTGCCCTCGTCCAGCTCACTGAGACCTCTCACTGCCCTCGCCCAGCTCACTGAGATCTGCCACAGGCAGGATAGCCACCACGATTGGTGGCTATCAACAACTCGAGGGTTTTTGTGGGTAGTAGACAAGGTTGAATTACTCTGAAGTGACCTGATTACGAAGAAGGAAAATTGACTGAGACCACAATAGCTTGCTCGATTGCCATCAAATGGCTTAATGCTACAGCAAACTGCGTTGTGAAATAACTGAGCTGTGAACAGGGGCGTAGGAACTATGTTCAAGTGGGTGGGGGGGGTGGGGGGGGGGTGGGGGGGCGGGGGGCAGGAGGCATTTTGAAGTCGATTCTTTCCATGCAACGCCCATAGGCGTAATGTTAAAATCAAAAAATGTTGGTGGGGGGGGGGGGGGGGGGGGGCTGCTGCCCCCCTGTTCCTACGCCTATGGCTGTGAATGATGTGCACTGCCCAGTTGCAAACGTATGTAATATAACAGGAAAATACATATTGAAAGGGAAAAATAGGGCTTCATTGGCGGATCTAGGTACTAGGTATCGAATTTGGGGGAGGGGAATTTCGCTGCTTTGTCAGCGAAAAGTTGTTGACCGGGGGGGGGGGGGGGCATCGGGTCGTCAGCGCGAAGAGCCGTTGAACGGAGGGGGGGGGGGAGGGGCGTGGCGTCGGGTCGACAGCGTAAAAAGTCGTTGAGCGGGGGAGGGGAAATCACGCACGACTTCCCGAAACAAAAATCACAACCTCCCGGAACGGTTGCGGGGGGGGGGGGCAAAAAATACGTTTGCCCACCGATATTTCGTTTGGGGGGGGATTGCCTGTTTTACCTAACGTAGATCCGCCACTATAGGGCTTGACGTCCGTCTGGTGTGATGGTTCCGATTTAGCCGTCTATTACGTTTACATCTCAGCCCCCCCCCCCCCCTCTCAGCCTCCACATACCGCCGCCGCAAAAGGGGTTGAAATGCCTGCGTGTCATTGCAAGTTTAAGCTTCGTATGAACATCGGTGGCCAGCAGCAACTATGCAAAACTGTGTCTCAGCTAAACTATGGTGCAAACATGAACGACTCTCTAGATCCTTATCAGTACCCGAAACGTCGACCGCTGCCGCGGCTGCCGACCGCCTGTCGACCCCTGCAGACCGCCTGCCGACCGCTGCCGACCACCACCGACCGCTTCCGACCGCTGCCGACCGCTGCCGACCGCTGCCGACCGCCGCCGACCGCTGCCGACCGCCGCCGACCGCTGCCGACTGCGGTCGATCCGGAACCCTGCGCTGTGTTTCTGAGAACGTCAGGTGTCCCCGGAGACCGGCAACGGACATGCCCGGGGCCTCGTCAGTTCTCCTGCCCCGAGGAGTGCTGTGCTGCCGGGCGGCCGGTCCGTCAGGCGCAGCAGCTGACTGACCGGCAGGCCTGCAGCCGTGCAGGAGTCGCTCAACTGAACTGTAACTTCACTCCGCTGCCAGCACCAGAAACACGATAACTGGGGAGGATCGTAAACGTGTATTCATAAAATGATAAATGAGCGCTGACAAACGTCCGTTTCTCGCAACCATTGTTGATCGTATTTGCGCTGATGAAACCTATGCCTACAAACAGCCGATAAATCGTGGTGTTATCTTGTTAAGTCGCCGCCCAGAGTGGCTGATGGCTGTTCTCCAGTGTGACCTGTTCACCCGGGGCGGGGTGGAGGAGGGGGGGGGGGGGCAGATACCTGCGCCCGACACTGTCTGAGCCTGAGAGCAGGCACTTCCTGCGGGCCCTGTTATCAGTCTGGCCGGGCCGACTGCGGCTGTGAATGTGATTCACCGTGCCGTTGTGTACCCAGCCAGCATTCTCATCAGAGCCCCAGTCTGTTTTGACTGAGCCCGCCGCGCCGTCCGCCGCAGCAGCGCCATCTGCGCGGTGCGATAGTGGCGCGGGGGCGGCGGCGGCGCGCGTCCGGCCCGTCAGTTGCAGCGCGGCCGGCGTCCGTCACAGTCGCTGTGAGCGCGGCATCGATCGTGCAGTGTCCGTCCGTCGAGTGAGGACCGCGCGTGTCGGCGTCGGGCTGCTCAGATGGAGTCGGAGCGGCCGCCGGAGCGGGCGGACACCGTCTTCTCCGCCAGCCCAGCGTCGGCCTCGGCGCCACCCGCCCGCAGGGGCACTGCCGCCGGCCGATCGGCGTCGACGTCGACGGCGTCTTCGATGACGGTGACGGGCCGTGTCGGCGGCAAGCAGCGGAGGACCTTGTCGGTCTCGACGGCCGTCGGGGCCGCCGGGGCCGCCGGGGCCGCCTCTCCTCCGAAGCGGCGGGCACTGTCGGCGAGCTCGCCGGTCAAGTCTCTGCGCTCGTCCGGCGGTGGCGTGCCGGCCCAGAGAGTGCGCACGGCCGCGCCGGAGGGGACGGCCGGGGAGATGCGTGGTGGAGTGGCCAGTGCCAAACGGCGGGTTTCCGCGACTGGAGGCTCCCCCGCGGCCAGTCGGGAGCCGAGAACTGCGACCTTGGGAGCGTCAACGACAGTGTGCACTCCAACACGACCTTCTGCCGGGCGCCAGAAGGTGACCGCGGTGACGGCGGTGACCCGTGGTGACCCCAAACCCGGGCAGAAACCAGCGGCCGGCGGCGGCACTCCAGCAGCCGCTCCTCGCAAATCCTCCGTGCCGGTCCGGCCGGTGACCGCGGTGACCAAGAGACGCATCTCGGAGCCGCCACCGCCGGTGAAACAAGCCCGAGCAGCCGTCTCGGCAGCAACGACAACCAATGGCACTGCCGGGGCCCGGCGGACCGGCCGCTCCGGCCTCTCCGGCCTCCTCGCTACTCGCAGTAAGTGTTTCTGAAGCGCTCACGGGCTGCTGGCTTCTGGTGAGCTCGGGAGCTCATCATGGCTTCTGGTGAGCTCGGGAGCTCATCACCTCCACCGCACTGCGGCACAGACGCGCCAGCTGAACAGGCTACACAGCTTATAGAAATGTTGACAATTTCAAAACCATGCTACAGAGTTGACTGCTCAAAGGTTTTATCGGAATCCCTCAGTGTTGTGGCCGTCGTAACGGTATTTGTCGATGCTCAACCTCCGGTGAGGAGGGGAGGGGGGATGGGCGTTCCATATCCATCGTATCCATCGCGTTTATACCTCTGCCCGGGGGACGATGGCCGGGACGTTGGACGTCGTATGGCCGGGTCGGACGTCGCTGCCCACTTTCCACCGCGACCTTTAACGATGCCCCGGGGAGGCCGCGCCATTCCAGGCTTCCGTGAAACACCTCCGGGCGTTCTGCCTGTGAGAGAGCTGTGTTACAGACCTGCCTGCTCTGCCGGCCCGACCGAGACCCGACCCGACTGCAAACGGCGCCTTTACGGGGCAGCGGGTGCACCGCTCACGTGGCCCGCGGGCGCCGTGTGGGCCGGCGCGGCCCAGGGGTGGTAAAACTGCTGTGAGTGGCCCCGACCAAACGTGGCACATACAAAAATGACCCCAGCTGTGCTGGGGTCATTGTTTTACTGCACATGAATACCGTAAGCCCTGACTGCATGCTCACATCATCCCTATATTTTAACCAGCGCCGTGTCGGGGGGGGGGGGTGTTAGACACTCGTCAGGTTTTTCGCGGATAGCGGGAAAACGGCGACGCGCAGCGCCGCCATTTTTGGCACAGCTGTGTGCGCACCAATTGTCCACACTATGTAAACAAAACAAATATCGGGTCATCTTAGGTCAGGTTTCTATTTTCGGTATCTATTGTCCGGGTAATCACTGCGGTTCAAGGGCCTGTTGGTGCAATGTTCCGCGTCGTTTCGCAGAGCAGAGGGCGTGACTCGGTCGCCGTTAGCCGTGGCGGTCAAGTCGTGGCAGGATAATTATTGCAGGATAATTATTGTGCTACACCATATGTGTCTCCTTTAACATGACGCATGCTATTCAGTTCCAGTATGGTCATGCGGGACTCATGAAGAGCTTGTGATGTCTCTTCTACTCGGTACTAAACCGGATAGCGGCTCAGCCCCACTCGGCAGACTGGTTTGGTTTACGTCCTCGAACGTATAATCCGTCCGGCAGCCGGCGACCCAGCGGCCGGCTGTCAATGGTACCTGCACGTCAGCGAGCCCGTCTCACCAGCCCCCCCCCCCCCCCCACGCCAGCAACCCCGTCTCACCAGCCCCCCCCCCCCCTCCCCCACGTCAGCGAGCCCGTCTCACCAGCCCCCCCCCCCCCCCCCCACGTCAGCGAGCCCATCTCACCAGCCCCCCCCCCCCCCACGTCAGCGACCCCGTCTCACCAGCCCCCCCCCCCCGTCAGCAACCCCGTCTCACCAGCCCCCCCCCCCCCCACGTCAGCGAGCCCGTCTCACCAGCCCCCCCCCCCCTCCCACGTCAGCGACCCCGTCTTACCAGCCCCCCCCCCCCCCCCCCCACGTCAGCGACCCCATCTCACCAGCCCCCCCCCCCCCCACGTCAGCGACCCCATCTCACCAGCCCCCCCCCCCCCCCCACGTCAGCGAGCCCGTCTTACCAGCCCCCCCCCCCCCTCACGTCAGCGACCTCGTCTCACCAGCCCCCTCGCCGGGAAACGTGCAGAAAACGGCAGCAACAATCATGTAAATGTGGAATGAGTGTCATTAAAACCAGATATTTTACCCATAGCATTCATGGGTGTGTTATTTCGGTGCGAATTTAGTCGACTTGGTCACCATTGCTCTTGTCCCATTTATCATATTCTCAGAACTTGGCTAGGATAAATTTGCCCGTTAACCTGAGACATCTTGCGGGTCGATTACCCATTCAAAATGTGACATGAACTGACTGCAGGCAGTGCGGTAGTTGGTTCCCGACTGTTGGCCAGAGTGAAAGTTGGCTCCGGAATATCTATTCCCGGTGCACTAGACAGTAGACAACCAATAACACCAGAGTGCCTTGGCAGTGGAAAACAAACAAACTGAGCAGTGGATCAGGAGAAATGTTGTGAAATAGGTTTTATCCACCATGGTGCCAGTTACAATCTAACCTGCGTGACTTCCAGTTTGTGTGCTGCAATTTATTGGACCATTTAGGCTTGAGCCACCCTGATGCTCTAAGGAATTTACGCTAAATGCATTAATGTGAACCGCACACTTTTTAACAGCTCTGGCGTTCACCACAAGCATAACAGCGTTGCCGCCGATATTCCATGCTTGACTCTTTGGCCGCGTGTTGTGTGTGGCTCGCTGGCCTGACGCCGTCTTCTGTACGGCTCGCTGGCCTCACGCCGTCTTCTGTGCGACTCGCTGACCTCACGCCGTCTTATGTGCGGCTCGCTGTCCTCACGCCGTCTTATGTGCGGCTCGCTGGCCTCACGCCGTCTTCTGTGCAGCTCGCTGGCCTCACGCCGTCTTCTGGGCGGCTCGCTGGTCTCACGCCGTCTTCTGTGCGGCTCGCTGGCCTCACGCCGTCTTCTGTGCGGCTCGCTGGCCTCACGCCGTCTTCTGTGCGGCTCGCTGGCCTCACGCCGTCTTCTGTGCGGCTCCAGCGGCCTCACGCCGTCTTATGGACGGCTCGCTGGCCTCACGCCGTCTTCTGTGCGGCTCGCTGGCCTCACGCCGTCTTATATGCAGCTCGCTGGCCTCACGCCGTCTTCTGTGCGGCTCGCTGGCCTCACGCCGTCTTATGTGCGGCTCGCTGGCCTCACGCCGTCTTATGTGCGGCTCGCTGGCCTCATGCCATCTTCTGTGCGACTCGCTGGCCTCACGCCGTCTTATGGACGGCTCGCTGGCCTCACGCCGTCTTCTGTGCGGCTTGCTGGCCTCACGCCGTCTGCTGTGCGGTTCGCTGGCCTCACGCCGTCTTTTGTGCGGCTCCAGCGGCCTCACGCCGCCTTCTGTGCGGCTCGCTGGCCTCACGCCGTCTTATGTGCAGCTCCAGCGGCCTCACGCCGTCTTCTGTGCGACTCGCTGGTCTCACGCCGTCTTATGTGCAGCTCCAGCGGCCAGTTGGAAATAATTATCAGCTTGTTGACCGCCAGCCTGTCACTATACCGGCCGAGGAATAGAGGCCGTGCGATCTCAGTCTAATGACATCATACGGAACGGCACTTTAACACGCGCCGTGGATGGCCTCTGATAATTGCACGCACTGGAGGGGGGAGGGGGGGAGCGGACTCTCCCCCTCCAAGATCTCGGCCCCATAAGAGCTACAATAACGAAATTTGTAGGATAGGAAGGTTCTATGGGGAACTCTGTTTTGTGCAAATTTAATGACCCTAGGTCAATATCTTCAAGGTTAAATGAGATCAAATATGCTAAAGTTTGCTTCTTATGCGCTCTGTGGCTTGACATTGTTATGGAACGCAGTGATTGCATGTATCTGCCTCACAAATGGGCTTACATTATTTGTTTGAGAAGTATAATGATACAATAGGGATGATAGACGTTGCATTTGACCTCAGGTCATTTACATATCAACATTTCATTGCGGTCATTTTGGACACATTTTGATTTTTTTTTTACTTTGATGGCCTTATTTTTATTTACTCAAATAAATTTCGGCCGATTTTTATTTGTCTTACTTTAAACGACGTACCGTTTATTTTTTAACAGTTACACCGAACATTATGTATATCGGCCAGTAAAATCAGGAGATTTGATCAGGAGAGAGGTAAGACAGGAGACACAAAAACAAACAGGAGGGGATGCATGTGGCCGGATTTCGCCCCCCCCCCCCCCTCCAGTGCGCGTGTTAGCCACGACACGGCACGGCACGGAACGGCACGGAACGGCACGGAACGGCACGGAACGGCACGGAACGGCACGGAACGGCACGGAACGGCACGGAACGGCACGGAACGGCAGGGTACGGCAGGGTACGCCACTCAGCACTCGCCTCTCAGCTCTCGGGCGATATGTCCGGGATCGTCCCGGGGTTCTGTGGGCGATACATCCGGGTGCACGTGTCCGTGCCCGTGCCCACAGACCACAGGGACGCTCAAGCGAATCGTTTGTTGGCGGGACACAATTGCCAAATGATACCATATTCGTGCTCCATGAAGAATATTGAGATATTTCGCTATTATACGAATTAAACGAATGCACAGTGCACACACTCAGCCTGTACAGCTGGGGAGTTGCGGCTCATCCAGTGTCGGCGGCGCCCGTCAGTGGGCCAGGCAGCAGCTCTGTGAAGGAGCCAGGCTGATCGATGGGCCCACGCGGCTCGGGCTCCGGGCCCCGACCCGGGCCGCTGCAGACGGCACGTGGCACCGCATACAACACCGTCACGTGGCAAACGGTTCAGACACGTGGCAACTCATCAGACCTGGCTCGGAGCAGGGTACATGGTCCAGACATGTGACAGGGCGTATGTTGTTGGCCCGGCAGGGTCGAGTCCCCGCATTTAATGCTGCCACACTCATTCACCCAGTGTGGTTAGATCTATGATGACCTTGAACCTCCATAACAATAGCTCCATACGTCAGTATATATATATATATATATATATATATATATATATATATATATATATATATATATATATATATATATATACATAGATGTAGATATAGATATAGATATATAGATATAGATATAGATATAGATATAGATATATATATATAGATATAGATATAGATATAGATATAGATATAGATATAGATATAGATATAGATATAGATATAGATATAGATATAGATATAGATATAGATATAGATATAGATATAGATATAGCTATAGCTATAGCTATATCTATATCTTTAGATAATCTATATCTATATCTTTATCTATATCTATATCTATATCTATATCTATATCTATATCTATATCTATATCTTTATCTATATCTATATCTATATCTATATCTATATCTATATATATATCTATATCTATATCTATATCTATATCTATATCTATATCTATATATATATATATATATATATATATATATATATATATATATATATATATATATATATACATATATAATAAATATATATATATATATATATATATATATATATATATATATATATATATATATATATATATATATACGCTCAGTATGGCACGCATCACAAGTTCGGTTGTTCAGGTGTCGACCCGTGGCTGGCGAAAGTCGGCACATGGCCGCGCCACGAGCCCCGTGGCGCCGCGTGAGAACCAGGCCGGCCCGCTTTCGGTGCCGGCTGCCGGCCTGCAGCTCACTGTGGCACACTGAATCAGTACGGGTGGTAATGGCACACCACAGCGTGGCCACCGCCCTGACCCGCCGCCGCCGCCGGCACTCCCTCCGTCTGTCCCTCTCTCCCTCCGCCGTTCCCAGCTGCTCCCTCCCTCCGCTCTGCAGGCCTGTTCCTTCCATCTCCGCTCTGCAGGGCTGCTCCTCTCCCCTCTCTCCGCTCTACAGGGCCGCTCCTCCCCTCTCTCTTCACTCTACAGAGCTGCTCCTCCCCTTTATCTCCTCTGCATGGCCGCTCCTCCCCTCTATCTCCTCTGCATGGCCGCTCTTCACCTCTATCTCCTCTGCATGGCCGTTCCTCCCCTCTATCTCCTCTGCATGGCTGCTCTTCCCCTCTATCTCCTCTGCATGGCCGCTCCTCCCCTCTATCTCCTGTACATGACCGCTCCTCCCCTCTATCTCCTCTGCATGACCGCTCCTCCCCTCTATCTCCTGTGCATGACCGCTCCTCCCCTCTATCTCCTCTGCATGGCCGCTCCTCCCCTCTATCTCCTGTACATGACCGCTCCTCCCCTCTATCTCCTGTACATGACCGCTCCTCCCTCTATCTCCTCTGCATGGCCGCTCCTCCCCTCTATCTCCTCTGCATGACCGCTCCTCCCCTCTATCTCCTCTGCATGGCCGCTCTTCCCCTCTATCTCCTCTGCATGGCCGCTCCTCCCCTCTATCTCCTGTACATGACCGCTCCTCCCCTCTATCTCCTCTGCATGGCCGCTCTTCCCCTCTATCTCCTCTGCATGGTCGCTCCTCCCCTCTATCTCCTGTGCATGACCGCTCCTCCCCTCTATCTCCTGTGCATGACCGCTCCTCCCCTCTATCTCCTCTGCATGACCGCTCCTCCCTCTATCTCCTCTGCATGGCCGCTCCTCCCCTCTATCTCCTCTGCATGGCCGCTCTTCACCTCTATCTCCTGTGCATGACCGCTCCTCCCCTCTATCTCCTGTACATGACCGCTCTTCACCTCGTGTGTTCTACCAGGCTGCCCCTATGCTCCGTTTCAGCCTCCCTCGCCTTTGTTCTGTGTTTGTGTTGCACTGTAGTGGCCATGGTAGGGACGAGTGCCCCCCACACCACCGTTCTGGATCCGCCAATGTCTGCACGTATGCGGGGGGGTGGCTCTGACAATATTGCCCACCACCGCATTCGTCTTTATGCTGTGTGCTTGTTCAATGTTCATCATGTAAACACATGTGCAAAAGGTATCCGGCAAGCGAATAAGGCTCTGCGTGAAACATGAACGCGTGATCGCGACTCCAACGCCCCGGACCAGCCTGGGCGTTGTTGCCAGGGCGGAACGCCTTCATATTCCCGGCACCTGCAAAGTCATGCCCGCATTTGGAGCGGCCTCCTCCGCCCTATTGCTAGGAACTGGCTGTTTCCGTGCTGGGCCCACATAGGCCACACTGCCCGTACCGAGCTGAAGCTGAAGCTGCTCAGTAGCCATCACTTCACGGCCCGTCGGCACACTGTCCAGCCGGAACGGGATCGAATGGCCGCGCTGCCGCCTCCGTCACCGATGATCCCTCTGCGCTCCGCCTGTCTGTGTCGGCTGCACTAAGTATGTCTGGGTGTCAGCCTCCGTCTTCCGTCACCGATGATCCCTCTGCGCTCCGCCTGTCTATGTCGGCTGCACTAGGTATGGGCGGCGCTGCAGCCTCCGTCCTCAGTCACCGATGATCCCTCTGCGCTCAGCCTGTCCATGTCGGCTGCACTAGGTATGGGCGGCGCTGCAGCCTCCGTCCTCAGTCACCGATGATCCCTCTGCGCTCCGCCTGTCTGTGTCGGCTGCACTAGGTATGTCTGGGTGTCAGCCTCTGACTGGTGTGCGCTGACGACTGTCCTGTCCGCCGTCAGTCGGTTCTGACTTCTGAGACAGCCCTGTCTCCTGAGTCACTACTCAGTCTGTCCTGACTCTGAGCCAGACTGCTCCAGACTGGTGACCGTCTGGCCGGCTGTCTGGCCGGCTGCAGACCAGCTCGGAACAAAGGCTGCTCCGCGGATTCGCGCCTCACGGCCACAGCTCGCTCGCCGGCCTGCATTCCTGTATTGGCGGCACTGGGGCAGGGGAGGGGGCGCACGACTGCTTTCTGCGGCGAGCCGTCGGAAACAGGCCGAGACAAGGCCGCCGGCGGTCACCGGTGGTCGGCCGCTGCCGATCGGCTGACTCAGTGGGACAGGGTACACCGCGGTGAGGACAGGGTGCACCGTGGTGAGGACAGGGTGCACCGCGGTGAGGACAGGGTGCACCGTGGTGAGGACAGGATACACCGCGGTGAGGACAGGATACACCGCGGTGAGGACAGGGTGCACCGCGGTGAGGACAGGGTGCACCGTAGTGAGGACAGGGTACACCGCGGTGAGGACAGGGTACACCGCGGTAAGGACAGGGTACACCGCGGTGAGGACAGGGTGCACCGCGGTGAGGACAGGGTACACCGCGGTGAGGACAGGGTACACCGTGGTGAGGACAGGGTACACCGCGGTAAGGACAGGGTGCACCGTGGTGAGGACAGGGTGCACCGTGGTGAGGACAGGATACACCGCGGTGAGGACAGGGTGCACCGCGGTGAGGACAGGGTGCACCGTAGTGAGGACAGGGTACACCGCGGTAAGGACAGGGTACACCGTAGTGAGGACAGGGTGCACCGCGGTGAGGACAGGGTACACCGCGGTGAGGACAGGGTGCACCGTAGTGAGGACAGGATACACCGTGGTGAGGACAGGGTGCACCGTAGTGAGGACAGGATACACCGTGGTAAGGACAGGGTGCACCGCGGTGAGGACAGCCGGAGAGGACAGGGCACAGCGGCGAGGACAGGGTAGACCGCGGTGAGGACAGGGTACACCGCGGTGAGGACAGGGTACACCGCGGTGAGGACAGGATATGCCGCGGTGAGGACAGGGTACACCGCGGTGAGGACAGCCGGAGAGGACAGGGTAGACCGCGGTGAGGACAGGGTACACCGTGGTGAGGACAGCCGGAGAGGACAGGGTACACCGCGGTGAGGACAGGGTACACCGTGGTGAGGACAGGGTGCACCGCGGTGAGGACAGGGTCAGGGTACACCGCGGTGAGGACAGGGTACACCGTGGTGAGGACAGGGTGCACCGTAGTGAGGACAGGGTACACCGCGGTGAGGACAGGGTGCACCGCGGTGAGGACAGGGTGCACCGCGGTGAGGACAGGGTGCACCGCGGTGAGGACAGGGTACACCGCGGTGAGGACAGCCGGAGAGGACAGGGTACACCGCGGTGAGGACAGGGTACACCGTGGTGAGGACAGGGTGCACCGCGGTGAGGACAGGGTCAGGGTACACCGCGGTGAGGACAGGGTACACCGTGGTGAGGACAGGGTGCACCGTAGTGAGGACAGGGTACACCGCGGTGAGGACAGGGTGCACCGCGGTGAGGACAGGGTGCACCGCGGTGAGGACAGGGTGCACCGCGGTGAGGACAGGGTACACCGCGGTGAGGACAGCCGGAGAGGACAGGGTACACCGCGGTGAGGACAGGGTACACCGCGGCGAGGACGCGAGGTCTGCTGCGAGGTCTGCTGCGGCGGCTGGCGGACGGAATCGCACGCTGCACTGCTCAGGTTGTCGTGTCGCGGCAGCCGTTAGGAGCTATTGTCAACTGTCATTCACCACATTCTATACCACACACGACATTAAAGCCGACATGGCATGGCTTCTTTTCTGTTTGGGTGTGGCAGTTGAATGCATGGTGATTCATAAATCCATGCTGTGCTTTTTTTTCTTTCAAGGTCATATCGCAATACATAGGCGTCGCTACCACTACGAACAGTACGGACAGTGTCTGTTCAAGTTGGCGAACCTTCAACAACTTGTACGGACTATCCGTATAAGTTTGCAGAACCATTTGAAGGTGCATAATTTGAGATGGATACCTGAAATGTGTATATTATAATTATCTTCAGATGGACTTTTTGTGACGAATCGTGACGAATTACCTCTATTCATGGAACTTATTGCTCAACAGAAAACAAAACATCTTATTGTCCCCTCCCCAACTTCAACGCACAAATGCCCAGTTGGAGAGAAATGTTAACGTTTTTCGTCTGGAGTTCGGAATAGGAGTATGCGCGAAAATGGCAAGAGGCATTGACATTTTGTCCTTGTCATTGCTAAAACGTTTTGCCGTTTAGTGAGCGGTGCTTGATGTGAAACTTGAAAGAGGGTAGTTCTGAAAGCTTGGGGACGATATTAGCGGTAGATAACGAGATATTGCGAAATACGTGAGGGAGCAAAACAAAATACTCTTGTCTTAGTCACTAGTCCAGTAACATAAATTGTCGGTCCGTAATTTGACTGAACTATATTTGGCTTCCTCCTGGCGCTGACAACGCTGATGCACGTGCGTTTTAATTTACATGGATCCAAACACAGTGTATTAGGCTTAACCCGCGCCGTGGGGGAGGGGCGTTTGGATGTGCCTCCTCAAATTTTTAGGAAATACAAGGAACCAGGCAGACTGGTTATGTATTCGACTCTGATTGAATCGATTGGAATCGTTCAATCAAAATCCCTTGACTCAAAGAAGAATCGATTCACCACCGGATTTTTGTATTCATGAATCATGATTGAATCAAAACCCGCATAGAAACAAGGCTGATTGAATACAAAAGACTGTGCAATGCTATTTCAATGGTGAGTCAAACGTGATTTGACCACAAAATGTTTTGATTCTTTGAATCGGAGAGAATAATTTCTCAAAATGGTTATCCATGAAGCAAACGGTGACTGAATCATTCATATTCCAAAATGAATCGTGATTGAATCCTTCCAAAAAGGTGAATCAATAACCAGTCTGGAACCAGGGACTCCGCCACGCCTTTGAAATTGGAGGGGGGATTGAGGGGAGCCGAGTGGTCTCCGTCGGCAAAATATTGTTGAGCGGGGAGGGGGGGGGGGGGCATGACGGTCAGCAAAAAAATTATTGAACGAAGGGGTGTAGCGTCGGCGAAAAGACTGTTGAGCGGGGTGGGAAGATGGAGAGAGTCAGCGAAAGCATGTTGAACGGGGGACAAGTAACAAATAATGCTTGCAACTGAACACTGATTTATAGTTGTTTGTCAGGGAAAATGGGGGGGGGGATAATTCCCATGGCTCAAGAATGGGGGGCACGTGTCCCCCTCCCCCGTCCCCCTCCGTGGGCCCCTGGTCCACTGAATTCCGCATAGTTCAGGATATGCGAGAGAACACTGTCTCCTGCCGAAAAAGTTCGTTCTTCCAAACATTAATTATTTATTATATTAATTGCAAAGGGGGTGACAGGGGCGTTGTATTTCAAGCTGGTGCCAAGTCAGAGGCCAGAGTTGATGCGTCAACGCTGCAACTGAACCACGCCACTGAGCTTATTCAAAGTCGCGTCTTGTATGCCTTCACTTGTCTAAATAGCGTCTTCTTGACATATTCCGAATACCAGCTACATATATGTTTTCTTATCCACCTTTGTGGCGTCGCTTCTATGATATCCCCCGATACTGGGCACATGCGTCAACACGACTGCCACCTGTGGCAACACGTGTCGGGTGTGAACGTGCAGTCTGGGGATGTAGCATACGGCTGGTGAATGAAAGAACAAACGGGAGAGCTAGGATATATGCTAGCTAGAGACGTGTACCACAGTGTTTATCTCGTCGAGATGCGTCTCCCCATATGCAACATGACCAACCTGGGTCACCAAATAACCTTGACCTGAGGCATATTTTGAACTTGACCCGATCCGGTCACCATACATATAGTTCGGATCGTCTTAACGTGGCAAACACGATGGGTTTAAAATTATTTCCCTATCTGTATTAGGTAATACGTTATGCACGAACATTTTTTGGGACGAAAATGCCAACATGACCTTTGGTTACCTCTGAAGCCTAAACTATTGATTGACCTTATATACAATTTGAGGATAAAGCGATAACATTGTTCAAGAGCTTCCGATTGCGTCTCTCCATTTGTTACAAGCTATCATAGTTCCAGATATATTTTATGTGAGAAGCGAAGTCTTAAACTTGGAGACTTTGACCTTTGATGACCTCTGGTGACCTCAATATTGACCTGAATTAAAATGTTACAAGCGTAGGATCAAGGGAGCCGGGAGGCCGTGGCCAACATACTGTTCGGCTATTTTGTTCTAAAAAAATATTTGGTTAAATTATCCAGATATACCCCATTTGTTTTCGAAAGCAATCTATTTCGATAACATAGTCCGATAAAGAAATCTACGGCATGTGATGTTTTTATGTTCCTGTTTTGTTGTGGGGAATTACGGGCCTTTAATAAAACTAATTTCCTGACATGGTTACCGACTCACGGCACGAAAAGTTTTCCCCGATATATATATTATTTATTTTGCAGCCACTATGCAAACTGCGTCAACGTCACCGGGTCCAGAAGGCATTATCCGCGAAGTCCGGCGGTGTTTTCGACTGTCTATTGTGGCGTGACAACGGAGTGAACTGCTGACGATAACCACACGGACGCGCTGACGCCGTCCCGCGCTGCCGTGGTCTATTGTGGCTGACCGCGGAGTGAACTGCTGACGATAACCACACGGACGCGCTGACGCCGTCCCGCGCTGCCGTGGTCTATTGTGGCGTGACCGCGGAGTGAACTGCTGACGATAACCACACGGACGCGCTGACGCCGTCCCGCGCTGCCGTGATCCGGGTCACCGCGCATTACACGCCTGATCCGCCCGCTGCCTGGTCACTGGCTCTGTCACGGCGACCATTGCTTGTACCGACCGAGCACCGGTACCGGCGCGGGCCGCATCCTCTGACTGCCAGGTGCCGGTACAAGGTATACAGGCTCCGTGGTAACACTATATGTTAGTTCTCAGTGCTGCTCTGAAGTGTCGTGTCGCACCTGCAGCGTGTCGCTCGCCGCGCCGCGCTACATGAAAGAAACCCTTTCCGGTAGTGCTAGATGCATCCTGGGCCAGCAGACGCCATCTGGCCATAACCGGCCACCCTGGTCTGACACCTGACATACCTGGCGCGTGGCTCAGGTCCGCGGCAACGACACCGACACCGGCACCGGCACCGGCACCGGCGCCGGCGCCGGCACCGGTACCGCCACCGCCACCGACACCGACACCGACACCGGCACCAGCACCGGCACCGGTACCGACACCGGCTCCGGCACTGGCTGACGGTGTACTGTTCAGTCAGTGCTCACTCACCCCCTCTGTCAGCGTCTCGTCCCGGTCCCGGTCCCGGTCCCGGTCCCGACGACGGTACAGTGCAGTACTGTCGTCAGTGAAACGCCACCGGAAGGAGGCATCACTTTCGGCATCACTTCCGGTGTGTCGGCCGACACAGGCGGCCGGCTTCCGATGTGAGAAGTCTGACGAACGCGGAAAGTGACACGCACGGCCACCAGCACCGGTTGAAGTCGGCGAGGATAGTCCTAATCCTAGGAAACTCGGCCATCGACCAAAAAAGTGAGAGCCAACTCAAAGAAAGAAGAGTCTAACTCTCTGATATACTTTTGCGAGTATTTACCTGAACGAACCACGATCAGACCGTTGTGGGCGGATGCATTGCTTCCGATGTAATGATAATGTCACCGGCACAGTGTGTCAGGCCGGCAATTCAGTTATCAGCCGATATTGATAATTTCTGACTCGTCTGTCACGCGCATATTAACGACTGGCACGGGCACGAGGTAATTACCGCACCTGCTGCAGCGCCGTGACGCTCACGTCACGGGCCCTGGTGACGTCACGGAGTGCTGAACACAGGGTCGTGACCCGCGCTCGTCCCGGAAGTGGACGGCGTGTGATGTGAAGCGGTATAGGTATCGACCGGTCGGCGGCAGGGCGGCGGCGGCGCACTGCCGGCCGGCCTGACCAACTGACGAGCCAGGCTGTAATACTGCCGGCCGGCCTGACCAACTGACGAGCCAGGCTGTAATACTGCCGGCCGGCCTGACCAACTGACGAGCCAGGCTGCAATACTGCCGGCCGGCCTGACCAACTGACGAGCCAGGCTGTAATACTGCCGGCCGCCCTGACCAACTGACGAGTCAGGCTGTAATACTGCCGGCCGGCCTGACCAACTGACGAGCCAGGCTGTAATACTGCCGGCCGCCCTGACCAACTGACGAGTCAGGCTGTAATACTGCCGGCCGCCCTGACCAACTGACGAGCCAGGCTGTAATACTGCCGGCCGCCCTGACCAACTGACGAGCCAGGCTGTAATACTGCCGGCCGGCCTGACCAACTGACGAGCCAGGCTGCAATACTGCCGGCCGGCCTGACCAACTGACGAGCCAGGCTGCAATACTGCCGGCCGGCCTGACCAACTGACGAGCCAGGCTGTAATACTGCCGGCCGCCCTGACCAACCGACGAGTCAGGCTGTAATACTGCCGGCCGGCCTGACCAACTGACGAGCCAGGCTGTAATACTGCCGGCCGCCCTGACCAACTGGCGAGTCAGGCTGTAATACTGCCGGCCGCCCTGACCAACTGACGAGCCAGGCTGTAATACTGCCGGCCGCCCTGACCAACTGACGAGCCAGGCCTGACCAACTGCCGGCCGGCCTGACCAACTGACGAGCCAGGCTGTAATACTGCCGGCCGGCCTGACCAACTGACGAGCCAGGCTGTAATACTGCCGGCCGGCCTGACCAACTGACGAGCCAGGCTGTAATACTGCCGGCCGGCCTGACCAACTGACGAGCCAGGCTGTAATACTGCCGACCGGTCTGACCAACTGACGAGCCAGGCTGTAATACTGCCGGCCGGCCTGACCAACTGACGAGCCAGGCCTGACCAACTGCCGGCCGGCCTGACCAACTGACGAGCCAGGCTGTAATACTGCCGGCCGCCCTGACCAACTGGCGAGTCAGGCTGTAATACTGCCGGCCGCCCTGACCAACTGACGAGCCAGGCTGTAATACTGCCGGCCGCCCTGACCAACTGACGAGCCAGGCCTGACCAACTGCCGGCCGGCCTGACCAACTGACGAGCCAGGCTGTAATACTGCCGGCCGGCCTGACCAACTGACGAGCCAGGCTGTAATACTGCCGGCCGGCCTGACCAACTGACGAGCCAGGCTGTAATACTGCCGGCCGGCCTGACCAACTGACGAGCCAGGCTGTAATACTGCCGGCCGGCCTGACCAACTGACGAGCCAGGCCTGACCAACTGCCGGCCGGCCTGACCAACTGACGAGCCAGGCTGTAATACTGCCGGCCGGCCTGACCAACTGACGAGCCAGGCTGTAATACTGCCGGCCGGCCTGACCAACTGACGAGCCAGGCTGTAATACTGCCGGCCGGCCTGACCAACTGACGAGCCAGGCTGTAATACTGCCGACCGGTCTGACCAACTGACGAGCCAGGCTGTAATACTGCCGGCCGGCCTGACCAACTGACGAGCCAGGCCTGACCAACTGCCGGCCGGCCTGACCAACTGACGAGCCAGGCTGTAATACTGCCGGCCGCCCTGACCAACTGGCGAGTCAGGCTGTAATACTGCCGGCCGCCCTGACCAACTGACGAGCCAGGCTGTAATACTGCCGGCCGCCCTGACCAACTGACGAGCCAGGCCTGACCAACTGCCGGCCGGCCTGACCAACTGACGAGCCAGGCTGTAATACTGCCGGCCTGCCTGACCAACTGACGAGCCAGGCTGTAATACTGCCGGCCGGCCTGACCAACTGACGAGCCAGGCTGTAATACTGCCGGCCGGCCTGACCAACTGACGAGCCAGGCTGTAATACTGCCGGCCGGCCTGACCAACTGACGAGCCAGGCCTGACCAACTGCCGGCCGGCCTGACCAACTGACGAGCCAGGCTGTAATACTGCCGGCCGGCCTGACCAACTGACGAGCCAGGCTGTAATACTGCCGACCGGCCTGACCAACTGACGAGCCAGGCCTGACCAACTGCCGGCCGGCCTGACCAACTGCCGGCCGGCCTGACCAACTGACGGCCGGCCTGACCAACTGCCGGCCGGCCTGACCAACTGACGGCCGGCCTGACCAACTGACGGCCGGCCTGACCAACTGCCGAGCCAGCCCGCAATACGGACAGGCCAGGCCGAAACATGGTCAGGCCAGGCTGCAATACGGACAGGCCAGGCCGCAATACGGTCAGGCCAGGCCGCAATACGGTCAGGCCAGGCCGCAATACGGACAGGCCAGGCCGCAATACGGACAGGCCAGGCCGCAATACGGTCAGGCCAGGCTGCAATAGGGACAGGCCAGGCCGCAATACGGACAGGCCAGGCCGCAATACGGACAGGCCAGGCCGCAATACGGACAGGCCAGGCCGCAATATGGTCAGGCCATGCCGCAATACGGTCAGGCCAGGCTGCAATACGGTCAGACCAGGCCGAAATACGGACAGGCCAGGCCGCAATATGGTCAGACCAGGCTGCAATATGGTCAGGCCAGGCTGCAATACGGCCATGCCAGGCCGCAATACGGACAGGCCAGGCCGAAATATGGTCAGGCCAGGCTGCAATACGGTCAGGCCAGGCTGCAATACGGTCAGACCAGGCCGCAATATGGTCAGGCCAGGCCGAAATACGGACAGGCCAGGCCGCAATATGGTCAGGCCAGGCTGCAATAGGGACAGGCCAGGCCGCAATACGGACAGGCCAGGCCGCAATACGGTCAGGCCAGGCCGAAATACGGACAGGCCAGGCCGAAATATGGTCAGGCCAGGCCGCAATACGGTCAGGCCAGGCCGCAATATGGTCAGGCTAGGCTGCAATACGGTCAGGCCAGGCCGCAATACGGTCAGGCCAGGCTGCAATACGGTCAGGCCAGGCCGCAATACGGACAGGCCAGGCCGAAATACACCCGACTGACAGGCAGAACTGAGAGCTGCCAGATCTGGAATCTGTGGGTCTTAGAAACCGGCAAGTGTTTTGATGACCTTCAAAACTCACGATGGAATTTGTATTATGCTGAGAATCTAACATTGACTCGTTTGTGAGTAGGTGCTTAGGACCGTCCTCTATGGGCAGACAGCCGCTGACCCGGACAGTCACCACCGCACTGTGGACTAACACCGAACAGTCACCACCGCACTGTGGACTAACAGACCTGACTTTCGGCACACATCTGCCGAGCAGTTCGCGTAGCACGCATCTCCCCTGACTTGTGGGAAAGTGGCGGCTGAGAGGTCCCCAACCACACACCAAATTTCAACACAATCGGCTCAGCCGTTCCTAAGATATATAATAGGGGTGCACACGTGCGCACGTGCAGAGGCACCCCACCCCTGACTTGTGGGAAGTTGTCGGCTTAGGTGTCCCTACCTAACCACACACAAATTTGCACACAATTGGCCCAGCAGTTGCGGATTTTTTGTGTGTGCAAAAAAAACTCATTTCAATACCCCTCACGCGGCACCCGTCGCACGCAGTGGTAGTCACCCACGTTAGTCAGAACATGATAGGGTGGATGGGGCTACTCAGCAAAGAAGCCCTCTTGTCAATCAGACGTGCGGTTGCAGAGATATTAGCTTCTCAAAAGCGTCGCCACGGGTCGGGCCGGGCCGGGCCGCTCATATTCCGATTTCCCCCTACTCCACGGAAGGACGAGCGAGCGCGAAGCGCTCGCTCGTAATCAGCCCTATTCCAGGCAAACAATAAGTTTGCAACACATTCCATTGAACACCATTTAAATAGCGCACCCCGATGGCTAATTGTTCAATGTTCATGCTCCGCCTCCGCTATTCGCTAATATGAACGCTTTAACCTTATATGTACAGACTTGTTAGCAGAAGTCAATCCTTGCTACCAACTTATAAATATCCAAATCGAAGAAGCAGTCGCAGATGGAATAACAATGCTCGTATACTTCTAAGATGGAATCACATGTGATGTGATGCAATACGCAAAATTCAAAACAGAACAATCTGTACGAGTACCTAGTCCTTGAAATTTTGGAGGGGCACACATTTTTGTAAACATTGGGGGGGGGGCGGAACACCATTTGGGGAGCTCAGCTCAGCATTGGGGGCCTGGGAGAGGGGGGGGGGGCTCCCAAAAAGATATGAAGTGCATGAACTGTTTTACCTTTGAGTAACATTTCATTGAAAATATATTTTGCAGCAAAGATATCTAACGCGGCCCAACCCAAATGCATTGTGATGGATCCATGCTTTTCATGGATTATTGTACTATTATCCCTGCTGTCCTCTCCACAACGCTGTGCTTTCCGAAGTAGCCGAACCTCTAGGCTCTAGCCTCAACACCAGCTGAAACACAGCCAAGGACGCCGTGTTAACGCGATAGCCAAGAGCCCGGGTCGTGACATGGCGGTACGATTCATGCCGGCTATCTTGATCCCGGATTACTTAGCCACACCACACAACTTCCGCGGCACATGGGTTCTTAACAAATGCAAGAACCCGGCATGCCCACTCAATCACCTGATTAAGCCGGCGGCCGGCACCCTGACTTCGTCCATGTCTGGTCCGTGGTCTCTGTGGTCCGGTGTACGCTGCCGCCTGCCGGAATGGTCTCTGTGGCCCGGTATACGCTGCCGCCTGCCGGAATGGTCTCTGTGGCCCGGTATACCCTGCCGCCTGCCGGAATGGTCTCTGTGGTCCGGTATACGCTGCCGCCTGCCGGAATGGTCTCTGCGGCCCGGTATACGCTGCCGCCTGCCGGAATGGTCTCTGCGGTCCGGTATATACGCTGCCGCCTGCCGGAATGGTCTCTGCGGCCCGGTATACGCTGCCGCCTGCCGGAATGGTCTCTGCGGCCCGGTATACTCTGCCACCTGCCGGAATGGTCTCTGTGGTCCGGTATACGCTGCCACCTGCCGGAATGGTCTCTGCGGCCCGGTATACGCTGCCGCCTGCCGGAATGGTCTCTGTGGCTCGGTATACGCTGCCGCCTGCCGGAATGGTCTCTGCGGCCCGGTATACGCTGCCGCCTGCCGGAATGGTCTCTGCGGCCCGGTATACTCTGCCGCCTGCCGGAATGGTCTCTGCGGCCCGGTATACGCTGCCGCCTGCCGGAATGGTCTCTGCGGCCCGGTATACGCTGCCGCCTGCCGGAATGGTCTCTGCGGCCCGGTATACGCTGCCGCCTGCCGGAATGGTCTCTGCGGCCCGGTATACGCTGCCGCCTGCCGGAATGGTCTCTGTGGCTCGGTATACGCTGCCGCCTGCCGGAATGGTCTCTGTGGTCCGGTATACGCTGCCGCCTGCCGGAATGGTCTCTGCGGCCCGGTATACGCTGCCGCCTGCCGGAATGGTCTCTGCGGCCCGGTATACGCTGCCGCCTGCCGGAATGGTCTCTGCGGCCCGGTATACGCTGCCGCCTGCCGGAATGGTCTCTGTGGCCCGGTATACGCTGCCGCCTGCCGGAATGGTCTCTGTGGCCCGGTATACGCTGCCGCCTGCCGGAATGGTCTCTGTGGCTCGGTATACGCTGCCGCCTGCCGGAATGGTCTCTGTGGCCCGGTATACGCTGCCGCCTGCCGGAATGGTCTCTGTGGTCCGGTGTACGCTGCCGCCTGCCGGAATGGTCGTGGCCCGGTATACGCTGCCGCCTGCCGGAATGGTCGCGGCCCGGTATACGCTGCCACCTGCCGGAATGGTCGCGGCCCGGTATACGCTGCCGCCTGCCGGAATGGTCTCTGTGGCCCGGTATACGCTGCCGCCTGCCGGAATGGTCTCTGTGGCCCGGTATATACGCTGCCGCCTGCCGGAATGGTCTCTGCGGCCCGGTATATACGCTGCCGCCTGCCGGAATGGTCTCTGTGGCCCGGTATACGCTGCCGCCTGCCGGAATGGTCTCTGTGGCTCGGTATACGCTGCCGCCTGCCGGAATGGTCTCTGCGGCCCGGTATACGCTGCCGCCTGCCGGAATGGTCTCTGCGGCCCGGTATACGCTGCCGCCTGCCGGAATGGTCTCTGCGGCCCGGTATACTCTGCCGCCTGCCGGAATGGTCTCTGTGGTCCGGTATACGCTGCCGCCTGCCGGAATGGTCTCTGTGGCCTGGTATATACGCTGCCGCCTGCCGGAATGGTCTCTGCGGCCCGGTATACGCTGCCGCCTGCCGGAATGGTCTCTGTGGCCCGGTATACGCTGCCGCCTGCCGGAATGGTCTCTGTGGCTCGGTATACGCTGCCGCCTGCCGGAATGGTCTCTGCGGCCCGGTATACGCTGCCGCCTGCCGGAATGGTCTCTGCGGCCCGGTATACGCTGCCGCCTGCCGGAATGGTCTCTGCGGCCCGGTATACTCTGCCGCCTGCCGGAATGGTCTCTGGTCCGGTATACGCTGCCGCCTGCCGGAATGGTCTCTGTGGCCCGGTATACGCTGCCGCCTGCCGGAATGGTCTCTGTGGCCCGGTATACGCTGCCGCCTGCCGGAATGGTCTCTGTGGCCCGGTATACCCTGCCGCCTGCCGGAATGGTCTCTGTGGCCCGGTATACGCTGCCGCCTGCCGGAATGGTCTCTGTGGCCCGGTATACGCTGCCGCCTGCCGGAATGGTCTCTGCGGCCCGGTATACGCTGCCGCCTGCCGGAATGGTCTCTGTGGCTCCGTATACGCTGCCGCCTGCCGGAATGGTCTCTGCGGCCCGGTATACGCTGCCGCCTGCCGGAATGGTCTCTGCGGCCCGGTATACGCTGCCGCCTGCCGGAATGGTCTCTGTGGCCCGGTATACGCTGCCGCCTGCCGGAATGGTCTCTGCGGCCCGGTATACTCTGCCGCCTGCCGGAATGGTCGGCTTGATGGCTGTCATGATGTCAAGCCGACCATGTCCTGCCGGAATGGTCGGCTTGATGTCTGTCATGTGGACAGTTTAATTAAACCTGACTCCACCGTGGTCTCCCCAATGCGACTAATTAGTACCTAATACGGCCCCTGATTGCCGGGGTTAATTTGATCAGGGCAATCTCTGCTAATCCCGCTCGCACCAGCGGTCTCCGCTATACTCCCGGAGATAAGACCGTTTGCTGTCCCCTTCTCACGAATGTTGTATGGGGCAAATCATTCAGCGGGATAGTTATGGGCAACTGTGTCATACTACTTTGATCAAAGGACAGCAGCCGCTACACTTCGCCGCACTCTATCAACAGCACTCAGCACAGCACTCAGCACAGCACTCAGCACAGCACTCAGCACAGCACTCAGCACAGCACTCAGCACAGCACTCAGCACAGCACTCAGCACAGCACTCAGCACAGCACTCAGCACAGCACTCAGCACATCACTCAGCACAGCACTCAGCACAGCACTCAGCACAGCACTCAGCACAGCACTCAGCACAGCACTCAGCACAGCACTCAGCACAGCACTCAGCACAGCACTCAGCACAGCACTCAGCACAGCACTCAGCACAGCACTCAGCACAGCACTCAGCACAGCACTCAGCACAGCACTCAGCACAGCACTCAGCACAGCACTCAGCACAGCACTCAGCACAGCACTCAGCACAGCACTCAACACAGCACTCAGCACAGCACTCAGCACAGCACTCAGCACAGCACTCAGCACAGCACTCAGCACAGCACTCAGCACAGCACTCAGCACAGCACTCAGCACAGCACTCAGCACAGCACTCAGCACAGCACTCAGCACAGCACTCAGCACAGCACTCAGCACAGTACTCAGCACAGCACTCAGCACAGCACTCAGCACAGCACTCAGCACAGCACTCAGCACAGCACTCAGCACAGCACTCAGCACAGCACTCAGCACAGCACTCAGCACAGCACTCAGCACAGCACTCAGCACAGCACTCAGCACAGCACTCAGCACAGCACCCATCACATCACTCAGCACAGCACTCAGCACAGCACTCATCACAGCACCCAGCACAGCACCCAGCACTCGCACAGCAGCGAGCACTCAGCACAGCAGTCAGCACTCATAAGGAGCACAGCACTCAGAAGGAGCACAGCACTCAGCACAGCACTCAGCACAGCACTCAGCACAGCACTCAGCACTCAGAAGGAGCACAGCACTCAACACAACAGTCAGCACTCAGAAGGAGCACAGCATTCAACACAACAGTCAGCACTCAGAAGGAGCACATCACTCAACACAACAGTCAGCACTCAGAAGGAGCACAGCAGTCAGCACTCAGAAGGAGCACAGCAGTCAGCACAGTTGTGGGCGGTCAGCACAGCTGTCAGAAGCGGGCCTCGCTACACTGCTTCATGATAATTGAGGTAAACGGTTTTCGGTTTCGTGGAACGTTTCTATCGTTACTGAAGGTCATCTCTACTCTACCGGCACGCGGTAAAACACGTACATTGCACTGGTTTGGTGCGAAGTGCATCACAAAGCTGTTGTGTTTCCTCGTGTTTTGTATTGATTAATTACTTACACACAGGGGCTCCGCCACAGGGGGACGGGGGGACGTGTCCCCTCCCCCCACCCATTTTTTTTCTTCGGATTTTAACATTACGCCTATGGGCGTTGTATGGAAAGAATCGACTTCAGAATGTCTCCGTCCCTCCCCCCTCCCCCCACACTTTCGGAAGGTAGCGGCGCTGACCCGCACTAATCCCTCCATCAGCTGACTGCCGCACTAATCCCTGCACCAGCTGAGCCGCACTAATCCCTCCATCAACTGACCCGCACTAATCCCTGCACCAGCTGAGCCGCACTAATCCCTCCATCAACTGACCCGCACTAATCCCTGCACCAGCTGACTGCCGCACTAATCCCTCCACCAGCTGAGCCGCTGACTAATCCCTCCATCAGCTGACCCGCACTAATCCCTCCACCAGCTGACTGCCGCACTAACCCCTGCACCAGCTGAGCTGCCGCAGCCGGCCGTTATGGTCATTCGAGGCAGCAGCGAAAGGCTCAAACTCAAACTCAAACTCTGCTCAAGCTCCACTGGCACTTCAGTAGGGTAACTAGCCCCAAAACGCCCCGGCTAAGCTTTGGAAGGCGCCGACGTCTTTCAGTGACTAGATATTGCCAGCGTTTTACCTGGCCCTCGTAGCCAGGACATTTGTACGTATTTATCCAGACCTCCGTTTGTCTTAGTTCACTTAAAACTGGTCGCAAAAAAATCAGAGCAATGCCAAAAGGGGCATCTTGTGACAGCAGTGCACAAAGCGCCCCAGGGCGCGCTTTGTGCACTGCCGTCACAATACCCAAGGGCTTGCGTATTGTCAAGTTGCCCCCGGGAGGAGCTCCAACCCAGTTCAAGACGTGATAAAACCGGGGCATGCAAGTAAATTGAACGTATCGGTGTTAGCTTTCACGGATGACCCTACTAAATTCGTTGAAGCAACTCGAAACTTATTCAAAGAAATATGTTCAATGCAATTATTATATTCTGACACAAGACTCCAAAACAGCACACGAGCACCGCACATCGACGGGCCACGGACAGCCGACACTCACATCTCCAAAAATCCTACTTAGGCTGATGGGTTTCCGTCAAAACAGGATCAAAGTTTGACTGCACTGCCCACTGTCCCTGATGCTCCTGCGACGCGACGTCTCTGTTCGGCGGCCGCGCGGACCGCGGTGTCCCGCTGCTGCACAGTGCACGACTGCAGGTTATGGCATGCACGGAGCGGAGCGCGCGTGCACACGTGGCACGCGGAGCAGAGCGCGTGCACACGTGGCACACGGAGCGGAGCGCGTGCACACGCGGCACGGGGCCGTCCAGTTTGTGTAGCTGGGGGTGGCGGCGGCTCCTGCTCGAGCAGTTGGCAGTCGGACATGGATACATTGCGACCCTGTGTTGTTACGGTCTGCCGGTCTGCCGGTCTGTCGGTCCTCTGCTCCTCTGGTCTGCTGATCAACTGGTATGTTGGTCCGCTGGTCTGTTGGTCCGCTGGTCTGTTGGTCCGCTGGTCTGTTGGTCCGCTGGTCTGTTGGTCCGCTGGTCTGTTGGTCCGCTGGTCTGTTGGTCCGCTGGTCTGCTGATCAACTGGTCTGTTGGTCCGCTGGTCTATTGGTCATCTGGTATGTTGGTCCGCTGGTCTGTTGGTCCGCTGGTCTGCTGATCAACTGGTCTGTTGGTCTGCTGGTCTGTTGGTCCGCTGGTCTGTTGGTCCGCTGGTATGTTGGTCCGCTGGTCTGCTGATCAACTGATCTGTTGATCCTCTGGTCTATTGGTCATCTGGTCTATTGGTCATCTGGTCTCTGGTCCGCTGGTCTGTTGGTCCGCTAGTCTATTAGACCGCTGGTCTGTTGGTCCGCTGGTCTATTAGTCCGCTAGTCTATTAGCCCGCTGTTCTGTTGGTCCGCTGGTCTATTAGTCCGCTAGTCTATTAGTCCGCTGGTCTGTTGGTCCGCTGGTCAGCTGGTGTGCTGGTCTGTTATATAGCGTGTCTGTTGTTGGTCTGCACTCTTCTGGTCCCCGTCTGCGTGGTCCTCGACTCCGTGCTCCCCAGTTCCCTGGTCCACTGCCCCGTCACCACTGTCTCGGTCATGCTCCAGTTTCGACTACTGTGTGGCCGACTTTTGCACGCGGTGACCGTGGGGTCACTCTGGCGTGAAACGCCTAGTGGAAATAATTACAAACAGTCTATTTCAGCTTCAAATTGCAGTGTCCATGCCGTGGCTTTTGACTGTCGTTCTTTTCCATCCAGCAGCTGCACGTTACTTTAATATGAAATCATGGGGAATCACATCTCAAAGCGAATATTATATCTGTTGACTGTTATAATATGCAATTGCAATCCAGTACGTTTTATTGCAAACGTTTTCAATATTATTATGTTATTCATGCAACAATATATTGCTGCTCATTTTATGGGCTTTTCTTCCCTGAGAAAAGAAAAGGTTAAAATGAAAATGTAAAAACATTCAAATATAATATTCCTCTTCAACGTATTATGTATTCTGAAGAAGAAAAAATTGCGGTATAAGTAGTGTCCTCTCTAGCTGTACAAATGGTACCTACAACCTGCAAAATTCAAGTTTGCATTAGATTCTTGATATCCCTTCTCTGGATTTCGATTTTCTGTGCAAGTTGCTCTGTTGATGAGACCAGTGGGCTCCCCGACCTGTGCACTTGTCCGAATATAGCCGCGGCGTCCGCCGGTTTTCACGTCACGTATCGACTGTCCGCGTCGTCCGCCGGTTTTCACGTCACGTATCGACTGTCCGCGTCGTCCGCCGGTTTTCACGTCACGTATCGACTGTCCGCGTCGTCCGCCGGTTTTCACGTCACGTATCGACTATAGCCGCATCGTCCGCCGGTTTTCACGTCACGTATCGACTGTCCGCGTCGTCCGCCGGTTTTCACGTCACGTATCGACTGTCCGCGTCGTCCGCCGGTTTTCACGTCACGTATCGACTGTCCGCGTCGTCCGCCGGTTTTCACGTCACGTATCGACTATAGCCGCATCGTCCGCCGGTTTTCACGTCACGTATCGACTGTCCGCGTCGTCCGCCGGTTTTCACGTCACGTATCGACTATCCGCGTCGTCCGCCGGTTTTCACGTCACGTATCGACTATAGCCGCATCGTCCGCCGGTTTTCACGTCACGTATCGACTATAGCCGCGGCGTCCGCCGGTTTTCACGTCACGTATCGACTATCCGCGTCGTCCGCCGGTTTTCACGTCACGTATCGACTATAGCCGCGGCGTCCGCCGGTTTTCACGTCACGTATCGACTGTCCGCGTCGTCCGCCGGTTTTCACGTCACGTATCGACTGTCCGCGTCGTCCGCCGGTTTTCACGTCACGTATCGACTGTCCGCGTCGTCCGCCGGTTTTCACGTCACGTATCGACTGTCCGCGGCGTCCGCCGGTTTTCACGTCACGTATCGACTATAGCCGCGGCGTCCGCCGGTTTTCACGTCACGTATCGACTATCCGCGTCGTCCGCCGGTTTTCACGTCACGTATCGACTATAGCCGCGGCGTCCGCCGGTTTTCACGTCACGTATCGACTATCCGCGTCATCCGCCGGTTTTCACGTCACGTATCGACTATAGCCGCGGCGTCCGCCGGTTTTCACGTCACGTATCGACTATAGCCGCGGCGTCCGCCGGTTTTCACGTCACGTATCGACTATCCGCGTCGTCCGCCGGTTTTCACGTCACGTATCGACTGTCCGCGTCGTCCGCCGGTTTTCACGTCACGTATCGACTATCCGCGTCGTCCGCCGGTTTTCACGTCACGTATCGACTATCCGCGGCGTCCGCCGGTTTTCACGTCACGTATCGACTATAGCCGCGGCGTCCGCCGGTTTTCACGTCACGTATCGACTGTCCGCGTCGTCCGCCGGTTTTCACGTCACGTATCGACTGTCCGCGGCGTCCGCCGGTTTTCACGTCACGTATCGACTATAGCCGCGGCGTCCGCCGGTTTTCACGTCACGTATCGACTATCCGCGGCGTCCGCCGGTTTTCACGTCACGTATCGACTGTCCGCGTCGTCCGCCGGTTTTCACGTCACGTATCGACTGTCCGCGTCGTCCGCCGGTTTTCACGTCACGTATCGACTATAGCCGCGGCGTCCGCCGGTTTTCACGTCACGTATCGACTATCCGCGTCGTCCGCCGGTTTTCACGTCACGTATCGACTATCCGCGTCGTCCGCCGGTTTTCACGTCACGTATCGACTATCCGCGTCGTCCGCCGGTTTTCACGTCACGTATCGACTATAGCCGCGGCGTCCGCCGGTTTTCACGTCACGTATCGACTATCCGCGTCGTCCGCCGGTTTTCACGTCACGTATACGACAGCAGTGCAACTCAATGGAGACAACAGGATTCGGCGATCCGGACGCGTCTCGGAGGCAGATGAGCCGGAGCTGACGGGTTTTTACAGGTGGCTGGCGGGTGAGATTGTACGATGACGAACAGCCAAAGATCCCTACACTGCGCACCGCGCTGTAGTCACTGGGCGGATCCAGGGTTCGAGAATGGGGGGGGGGGCTAAAATTGTAAATTTCGCTCCGCTTCATCAGCGGAAAGTTGTTGACCGGTGGGGGGAGGGGGTGGTAGAGTCGGGTCGTCAGCGCGAAAAGTCGTTGAGCGCGGGGGGGGGGGGGCTGTCGGGGCCTGATAGCAAAAGTCATTGACCGGGGGGGGGGATTTCCCCTAATTATCACTTCTTACAGCCAATGCAGGAACTCGCGGGGCGGGGGACATCGGGACATTGAATGCCCATCATGTTACTGTGGGGGAGGGGGGGGGGGGGGGCATTTGCCCGTAATGCCCCCTGGATCCGCCAGTGGTAAAAAACAGACGAACCCAATTTTACCTCTTCTGTCTTTTTCAAACATTGATGTAGCTGAGTTTATGCTGAGTCTGATATTGAATAGCTGGAAAGGCAAAAAAAATGAAACCTTTACTCATAGCACCCATAAAATGCACCGGGATAGGTACCTAAGCATGGTGCAAAATGGGTGTCAGATTTAAATTGGTACCTGGAATTACTTGAGTCTGGATATGACCTGATGCCAAAGTAGCCATTCCAACCTATAGTAATTTAAAATGACCTTGACAATTAAAAATATTAACTATACCTACACATTCACAAAGTGTGAATTTTATTTGGCTACATGTTTACAGGGAAAAGAAAAACAACGATACCCAAGACCCAGTCACAATTCCTCAAATACTGTCGAAGTGCGTTCCCCGCACGATGTTGCGCGCTAACCGTTTTGGCGCCAAAACGCGACGTTTTTTAACTTACGTTGGTTTTAGAAATCGCTCCAGATAAAAAATAGCACCAGACAGGCGCCACGCATATTTGGAAATATCTAATACAAAGTCCAGACCCATCATACTTAGGGAGCCATAAGTCAGTCAACACTCAAGATAACTTAAGATATTGCTTTGCCATTTGGTTTGGGCATCGTCCATACTTGGTTCTCCAATATATATATTCCGGCTTTTTAACCCGGCATTGACTGGGGTCTCAGCAGAACGCCATTGACTGGGGGAGGGACGTTAAACGCCCCCCCCCCCCCCCCCCCCCCCCCCCCCCGGTTATCTTCCGAACCAATGATCGCAGCGAGACGCGCAAGGCGGAAATCGAAAGCTCTCAATGAGATGAATCTAAAGCTTACTCAAAAATGTCGAAGTGAGGTCAAATGTCAGGTCACAGTCAGGTCAAAGGTCAAAATCCCTCCGCCCCTGTAGCTCAGTTGGGAGAGCGCTGGACTTCTGACCTCACCCGGTAGTGGCAGGCCGGGTTCGAGTCGCTTCGGCGCTCGCTATTTGCCCCTGACTGTGATGACCTGTGGACGGTGGCAGCGGTCGCACTCAAGGCCAGGGGACGTCAGAGGGCGGGGCGGACCGTGTCCAGGTATGTCGGGCACGTGAAACTTTCGCTTCTAAATTCTGCCGGACGCCAGGAATTGCTTGATCGGGTGGTGGGGTCAGGGCCTGCGCAACAAGCTATGCTTAGCGCGGGGCCTGACCTCGGAAATCCATCCATTCGAAAAACATTCGGACTAAATCAATAAAAAATCGACGTATTTGAGCTTATGGGCCATATACTTTCCATCCAAAGCTTTTGATTACGACCATGATCGCCCAAAGTCCTGCCAAATGTATGATACACATCCCCATGAGCTAAAGTGAGATTGTTGGCCAAGGTCAAGGTTAGGGTCAGGTCACAAAAGGTCACTGCTCAAAATATCTACGAAAGTCATGCAACACATGTTTTATGAGTTATTTTCCACGTATAATTCGATAGTGATAGTCATTTTACCACCTGACTTCATTTACGTGAAGTTAATGTCAAGTTCAGGTCACTGAAGGTCAAAATTTTAATTGATAAATCTAAATAAACAAGACATGTTTCTAGACTAGTTTTGTATCAGAAATACAGTGGTGCCATTTATTTGGCTGTAGCTGGTCAATAAAGGCCAAAAAACATTTTTGAAATATGCCGTCATGAGTTACCCATACTTTAGATGCCATAAGTCAGTCAAAAATGGTGATATCATTCTTAAATTTGGTATGGTAGTTTGCTATATGTGGTTCTCTAGCATATATTCCGGCTTTTTGAATATCTTTGAAAAACAAAAAAATGTGGGCATTTTTCCACATTTTTTGTTGTTGAATTTTTGGGTCAAAACCCAAATTTTCAAAATTCCGAGATAGCCAGGTTGAAGCCCATGCCATTTGCCATCTTGTGACGTTTTGGGGTTGCATTTTGTCAAAATATGGCATTTGTATGGTCTGTTAGATTTTAGCTGATTTTGGTGTAAAACTCGTGTGTAGTGACGTCACTAATTTCGATATAACTCGAATTTGTTCAACGAAATTGTTTTCTTTTTTCATAGAATACGTCCAATCAATGTAGAAGAAGGTACCGAAGTTTCACGTTGATAGCGCTATTGGTTTTTGAGCTATTACGACAATTCATCAGGAGGGGGGGGGGGGGGGCGTTAAACGCCCCCCACCCCTCCAGTCAATGGCGGGTTAATATTATTTGATATTTGATATGATGTATGGGAGAAAACGAAATTGGAGAGAAAAAATCCACAAAATAAAAATTTCCAAACATAATCAAAAACCGGAATATATATTGGAGAACGAGGTATAGACAATACCCAAACCGAATTTCAAAACAATATATTTAGTTTTGACTGACTTATGGCTACTTAAGTATAATGGGTCTCGATTTTGTATTCGAGATTTCCAAATATGCACGCACCACTTTCTCTCCTGCTACCAAAATGCTACAACACAGAGGGAACAGGAACGAGGCAAAACAATAACGATTATTTTGTTCGTGAGAAGTTATTTTTCGCAATCAGTACCCATTTTTCATCGCCAGTTTCAGTGTGTTTTTTTTTTGGGGGGGGCTAGTTTCTATTGCCGCTCCCGTCGAGCGTGGGATGGGTGCCTTTTGCCCCTGCCGCCCGCCCCCCTCCCCCCCCCCTGAATCCGCCAGTGACTAGTTTGTAAGCAGACTGCGGACAAAAGGGCCCGTAGCGTCCATTGCAATACGGATCGCGTACCGCGGCTGACCATTTCTTCGGCCGTCCCTGCGCTGTACCGATAGGTAGACCACCTAGCTGGAGACAGGCGGGTATATATCGTGAATGCACGACTCACGAGTCACGAGCGTACGCGCTAGCTGAGCTTCACTGACCAGCTGGAGACAGGCGGGTATATATCGTGAATACACGACTCACGAGCGTACGCGCTAGCTAAGCTTCGCTGACCAGCTGGAGACAGGCAGGTATATATCGTGAATACACGACTCACGAGCGTACGCGCTAGCTGAGCTTCGCTGACGAGCAAGAATCGCATTGGTAGGCAAGTGGGGCCGAAATCCGGGTCTTTGTCAGCTCTGGAAGATGTTATGCCTAACAACGGTCCCAACAGCACTGTAAGACTCTCAGGCTCTCGTCGCACTGTAAGACTCTAAGGCTCTTGTCGCACTGTACGACTCTCAGGCTCTTGTCGCACTGTACGACTCTAAGGCTCTTGTCGCACTGTAAGACTCTAAGGCTCTTGTCGCACTGTAAGACTCTAAGGCTCTTGTCGCACTGTAAGACTCTAAGGCTCTTGTCACACTGTAAGACTCTAAGGCTCTCGTCGCACTGTAAGACTCTAAGGCTCTTGTCGCACTATAAGACTCTAAGGCTCTCGTCGCACTGTAAGACTCTAAGGCTCTTGTCGCACTGTACGACTCTAAGGCTCTTGTCGCACTGTAAGACTCTAAGGCTCTTGTCGCACTGTACGACTCTCAGGCTCTTGTCGCACTGTACGACTCTAAGGCTCTTGTCACACTGTAAGACTCTAAGGCTCTTGTCGCACTGTAAGACTCTAAGGCTCTTGTCACACTGTAAGACTCTAAGGCTCTTGTCCCACTGTAAGACTATAAGGCTCTTGTCGCACTGTAAGACTCTAAGGCTCTTGTCACACTGTAAGACTCTAAGGCTCTTGTCCCACTGTAAGACTCTAAGGCTCTTGTCGCACTGTAAGACTCTAAGGCTCTTGTCGTACTGTAAGACTCTAAGGCTCTTGTCGCACTGTAAGACTCTAAATGCTCTTGTCGCACTGTACGACTCTCAGGCTCTCGTCGCACTGTAAGACTCTAAGGCTCTCGTCGCACTGTAAGACTCTAAGGCTCTTGTCGCACTGTAAGACTAAGGTTCTTGTCACACTGTAAGACTCTAAGGCTCTTGTCGCACTGCAAGACTCTAAGGCTCTTGTCGCACTGTAAGACTCTAAGGCTCTTGTCGCACTGTAAGACTCTAAGGCTCTTGTCGCACTATAAGACTCTAAGGCTCTTGTCGCACTGTAAGACTCTAAGGCTCTTGTCGCACTGTAAGACTCTAAGGCTCTTGTCGCACTGTAAGACTCTAAGGCTCTTGTCATTGCATATTTGGTATGAACCACAGTAAATGTGACGAGTTGAAAATCTCGCTTTAAACATGATTGCTCCTCGCCTTGACTTCAGTGGATGGAAGCACAGGAGGGCAGCACATTAAGTGTTGTGAAAAAGGCAGTTGAGACCGAGACTGGGAACGAGACGAGACTGAGTTGACCGCAAGAGCCCGCTGGTATCGGCCGCGTTGACGACGTAGTGTTTTTTCAGAAGCGTTTCAGTACCGCCTCAAAATGAGGCACGCACGCACGCACGCACGCACGCACGCACGCACGCACGCACGCACGCACGCACGCACGCACGCACGCACGCACGCACGCACGCACGCACGCACGCACGCACGCACCCACGCACGCACGCACGCACGCACGCACGCACGCACGCACGCACGCACGCACGCACGCACGCACGCACGCACGCATGCACGCATGCACGCACGCACGCACGCACGCACGCACGCACGCACGCACGCACGCACGCACGCACGCACGCACGCACGCACGCACGCACGCACGCACGCACGCACGCACGCACGCACGCACGCACGCACGCACGCACGCACGCACGCACGCACGCACGCACGCACGCACGCACGCACGCACGCACGCACGCACGCACGCACGCACGCACGCACGCACGCACGCACGCACGCACGCACGCACGCACGCACGCACGCACGCACGCACGCACGCACGCACGCACGCACGCACGCACGCACGCACGCACGCACGCACGCACGCACGCACGCACGCACGCACGCACGCACGCACGCACGCACGCACGCACGCACGCACGCACGCACGCACGCACGCACGCACGCACGCACGCACGCACGCACGCACGCACGCACGCACGCACGCACGCACGCACGCACGCACACGCACACGCACACGCACACGCACACGCACACGCACACGCACACGCACACGCACACGCACACGCACACACACACGCGCACGTTTTTTTATTATTATTCCCCGGACCGGCCTATAGCCATTTTCCGGAGTGGGGAAATTACCTCTGGCAATTTGCCAGGCAAAAGAATTACGTTAACCGGTTTATGTGAACCCGGGCAACCTAGGGAGTAGGGTAGCTATTTTACGTGAGTTAATTACGTTAACCGGTTTATGTGAACCCGGAGAGTTTATTGTTCAAAGTAAATATAATATCTAACATTACGTTAAGTATTTCGTTCAAGGTCAAATATAATATTATAATATTTTTATAAAAAATATTACGTTAAGTATTTCGTTCAAAGTCAAAAATAAGTAAAACACGAGACACACATGCATACATGTTTTATTACATACACTTGAACAGTGTCAGTGTTGATGGAGCCGTGGGGGTGCCATCATTGCCACAACGGGAGACTGTTGCCAGTCTCCCTGGCTCTGGCGCCTCGGCGAGACCTGGTTGTGGGGTGTATTTAGCTGGGAGAAAAGTCCTGAATAATATTAAACCCAGCGTCTAAGGCAAAGGGGAAAAAACCTGCGCGGAGGGCCAAAAATGCGCTAGGCCAAAAAAACTGTTATATTTGATTAGCTAAACGTGTTTGGTAGAGATAATCTAAGAGGAGACCTATCAATTCAGGGTAACTATCACCTAACAGTGTTTGCAGATTTAATGTGATGCGATTTTGTTGTGTGTAATTAATAATGTTCTGGCGTTTATCGTTGTGTACTGGGCAAGTAATAAGTAAGTGCCTTAATTGTGTAGCGCGGATAACCTGGGCAATGTTGACAATTTGGTGGCGGGAGATTCTCCATAATATAATAATGAGTAATTTTTGTATGACCGAGACGGAGGCGCGCCAATATCACCTCCTTTTCTCTACAATTCTGGTGACTAGATATAAAATGTTGGACTTTTGGCTTGATTGGATAAAGATGAAAATGCGGAGCGGCGTCCCACTCGCGCTGGCGTAGTATGCTAAGTTGAGAATTAATATAATTTAACACGTCTGATACAGGGCTTGGAAGATGGTTTACTGAAGGTAATTCTAGGCTCAATTTCGCTAGTCTGTCGGCTTCCTCGTTTCCCGGGATACCGGCGTGTCCTGGGATCCAGAGGAATTTAATACTATTGTTTTTACTGTTTAAATACTTGATTAGCTGTCTGATTTTAAATACTATCGGGTTTCTACAGTCACTAATCGAGGAAATGGCCGTGAGCGAGGCGGACGAGTCTGTGCAAATGACTACTTCCTTAAGTTTTTATTTTCTGACATATATTAATGCTAATAAAATGGATGACAATTCCGCTGTGTATACGCTATTTATGTCCGGAAGTCTAAAGTTGTTGCTAGCTGTGTTTGTGAAGTATGCACCACCGGTTCGGCCGTCGCCTCGAGAGCCGTCTGTGTATATGTATGTGTATGTGTTGTGTTGTGCTTTGTGTTCGTGGAAGAGTGTGTGTGTCTCTGCCGCCGTGACTGTGTTTTTGTTGTGTGTGAAGAGGCGGTGTGTGTCTGGTGCTGTGTCGAGCCAGTGAGGTGTGAGTGGTGGCGTTGGCATTGTGGTGATGTGTGGAATGTTGAATAGTGCGAGTGTTTGTCTGATTCTGTGACTGATGAGTGGGTGTCGTTTTTGTAGTAGTGTTTGTCGTCTTGTGGGTGCGGGGTGGTTTAAGATGTGGAATGTTGGGCGTGTGGGGTGTGAACTTGCTCTGGCGTAGTATCTGAGTAGTGTGGATTTGCGTCGGCGGCAGAGTGTGGGGATGTTTGTGTCGATGTGTAAGTTTGTGGTGTTGGTGGTGCGACAGGCCCCAGTCACGATCCGCAAGGCAGTCTTCTGGACAGTTTGCAGTTTTGTTTTATTTGTTTAGAACATATATCGTCAAATAAGAATGCGTTATAGTCCAGGACTGGACGTATTAGGGAAGTATATAACTGGAGGAGAGTGGAACGATCTGCGCCCCACTCTCGTCCAGCCAATGACTTCATAATATTAATTCGCCGCGTACATATCTGCACTAAATCATTAAAGTGTGGAATGAACGAGAGACGAGTGTCTAACGTTATTCCCAGGTACTTGAATGATTTGACGAAAGGGATATTTTGATTGTTATATTTTAATGGAATGTAGGGTTCCACATATGCAGGTTTTTTCGAAAAAATGAGGGATGCCGATTTACTTGGTGAAATTTCCAGACCCCATAGGTCGCACCATACCTTTATATCAATAAGTACTAGTTGTAAAATTGTACTGGCTTGATCGACGCTGGGGTGGGAGAACCACACCGCTAGATCATCAGCATTCATTGAAAATTGGAGGCCTTTGTCGATCTTATTAATATTACTGAAAATGTCGTTAATCATTATTAAAAATAGGGTTGGGGAGAGGACCGATCCCTGCGGGACACCGTGGTCCTGATTTTGATTTGGAGAATATGTGTTGCCGCACCTTACATTAAAAGTTCTGTTGTCTAAAAAGTTTTTGATAAATTTGGCGAGTCTTCCTCGGATTCCGGCCTTATGGACCTTTACTAAAAGTGCAGTCTTATTGACTCTGTCGAACGCAGCTCTCAAATCAAGGAAGAGGGCAACTGTGACCTCTTTCTCTCGAAAGCCGCGCTGGACAGAGTCGATAAGACCAACTCAATTGTCCGCAGTGGAGCGACCAGGTCGAAAACCACTTTGGTGTGGGGAAAGTAAATTGTTTGATTCAATATATGTCCTGATACGTCCGTTAACCATGCGTTCGAATAGTTTACATGCACAACTAGTTAGGAAAATAGGGCGATAGCTAGCGGGAGAAGATTTAGGTTTGCGAGGTATAAGTATAGGAATTAGCGTGCTACTATGCCAAGATTCAGGGAAACTGCCTTCAAACCACATGGTATTGAAGGCTGCTAGCAAGTTAGCGAGACCAGTCTCCGTCAAGTTTTTGAAGAAGGAGTAGTCAATTTTGTCTGGCCCTACAGAAGTTTTACCACATTTACCAATAGCGTATGTTAACTCTGAGTTAGTGAAAAGAGAGTTATAGATTTCTACGTTGTCAGAGTCAAAGTTAAGAGATTGAAATTGATTGTTAAGCTGGTTAGTGAAGGTTGGTGTACATTGTTGTGTTGATGATATGTTAGCGTAGTGTTGAGCAAATTGTGTTGCCACCTCTAGGGGAAGCGTGTAAGATGTGTTGTGTAGTTGTAAGTGTGGGATTTTGTATGACGTTGGTCTTTTATTTGAAAATGATTTAATTAATGTCCAAATTTTTGAAAGGGAGGTAAATCGATTAAAGGTAGATGAGAATTCCTGCCAAGATTCTTTTTTTTGCTTTGTCAATGATTGTTTTAGCCAGAGAGCGGGTCCTCCGTACTTCGTATTCGTTTTCTGCAGTTATACAAGCTCGAAATTTCCGAAATGCTCTTTTCCGGAGGGCAACAGCTCTCTGACATTCTGTGCTCCACCACGGGGCAGTGCGCTGCCTCGGGTGGTGTTGTGTGTGTGTGCGTGTGTGTGGAATGTGTTGGTGAGCTGATGCGAGAATAGTGTTTAAAGATGTGTTAATGTCGGTCTGGGAGTCTGCGGGGTGACTAGTGTCAATGTGTTTTTGGAAGGAGGACCAGTCGGCTTTGCACGCGCACGCGCACGCGCACGCGCACGCGCACGCGCACGCACACGCACACGCACACGCACACGCACACGCACACGCACACGCACACGCACACGCACACGGAGGGGTGGGGTGAACGGAAGCTTGTTTGCGGGATCGAGCTGTGCAATATTTCTGGATCGATGGTTATCACTTCGTCTTTGAATTATCAGTGGATCAATGCGCATCATTCTGCTGGTGCCTGGTTCCATTTCGGCGTGCTCACAAATCCCTGAAATTCGGACGTCTGAGAACTATGAATGGCTTCAGATTGTGAAATACGTTGAGTGAGAGCGGCTGGATGTGGTTCAATTGCAGATTTGACGCCTTGCTGTTGAAATGCTCCGTTATTTGTATTCATATCTTTTTATCTATATTTTGCATTTTCCCGTATGCTGGACAATCCATCGTAATTGATGGCAATTTTACCAAATGATGTGTTTTAAAGTGGGCTATTCTGTGCCTTGTCATTAGTTAAAGGAAATCAGTCACTTTTATAATGGGGTTTAAACTGAGATAGCACTCTTAGCAGTGTTGTAGGTCATGTCGAGAAATCACGTACGGCATACTCCGTTTGGCTGTCATGTTCGTCATGTTGGAGTCCAAAAATAAGCCAAGAATTTTTGCGTGGTCTGACGGCTTTATATCTACGTCCCCAAAGCGTGCGGAAAACTGGTGATGGAGGACACGGCGGGACGATCTTACCAAAAGTAAATCGGTTTTGTTTGGATTAATTTTGAGCCGGTTCTGTGTAAACCAGTCAAGTGCCACTGACATCGTCTGATCGATGCGCTGCTTTAGAGCACTGAGGTGGGAAAAACAAGTTTCTCAAGTAACTCGTCGTTGCTTTAACATTCTAGTAGGACTCTCAAAATTGAGGCATAAAATCCCCCGTGAAACAAAACAACTTCTGGTCAAGTCGCTCGTTTTCCCCCACATACAGTACTGCCTCACTGTATGGGGTAGCTGTAACGTAACGCAAAAGAAAAGAGTCCAAAAGATTATTAACTTTGCCGCGCGCATCATAACTGGTTTCAAAAGAAATCAGCACATTTCACCTGCCCTGAGAGAGCTTGGATGGCTGAAAGTGGACGGTATGATCGCTGAGCGCGACGTGGCAATGCTGTCTAGATTGTTGTGCTCGACTGCGACGCCGCCCGCCCTGACTGCAGGAATACAGAAGCGCTCAGATGTGTCGCTGCGCGCGACCCGCGCCTCAGAGGCAGGAGCACTGCACGCTCCCAGGGTACGAACTGAGGCCGCTAAGCGTGCATTTGCGTACAGATCAGTCATGACTTGGAACAGATTGCCCGCCGACGTCAGAACATCAGAGTCTGTCATTACGATTCGTACCGCTGCTAAGAAATGGCTCTTTGCAAGCGAGGACTGTGACTGAGGTTTTGATGTAAGCTGTAGTTAGTTGCAATTGGATTTTAATCATAGTGTGTTTTTACGATGTATTTTACGATGTATTTTACAATGTATTTTATTTCTCCATTCAACTCATTCTTGTTCATGACGATGACCACTGAAAAGCCATCTGATGGAGGGGTTTAATAAACTGATTGATTGATTGATTGATTGATTTGGTTGTAAGGGCTCTCCTGCCGAATATATTTGATGATTTATCCTGCAATTTGGTGCTTCGTCGAAAATGTTCGCCCTTTGTCGAAAAGCCTCATATTACTAGTATCATGTGTCAAAATCAGCGTTACTGGACCAGCGAGCGAACCCTTCGCCAATGACAATATTATGCTAGTTACGTAAACAGTTATAGGATAATCATTACATTTGTACTTTCTACTTTCATAAATAATCATTTTTAAATTTGACAAAGTTCCGAGTCTTTTACATCTTCTTTCGAAGCACACAATGTTATAACTACATGCGCCACTTTTGAAATTCGCGCCACTGCTCGTAATAAATACTGACTATACGAGTCTATGCTTTCCAAATATATTGCTTTTGAAATATTGCTTTGTTTAGGTATATATTGACAATTCATCCAAACCAATGCCATATTCAACATTTTCAGGTAGGTACGAATACCCCTATTACCACATGCACAGCGATTTGACAAAGTAACTGGTTTCCTTTCAAGGGAATAAGTACCTTGAAAGCTGTCTTGAAATTTGGCTATACGGGGTATTTCAAGCTGAAAAAACGAATATGGCATTTGTTTGGACGATAGATGGATATCCGTCGAAAAATGGGCATGCTTCTCTTGTCTCCTTCATGGCTATACAAAACTTTGACAATTATGACGCCATATGGTAGCTTGGATATGGAAACTATTGCACACAATAACGACGGACTGTAGACATATATACGCAGGCTGCTTGTAACATAAACAACCGTTGTGAGGACCCGAAACAAGTTCCGTGCCCCGATCGGGTCACGAAACAGCGTCTTCTAAAAGGGGCCACTAATCGTGTGTCGAAATTACTTAGCGTAGGGAGCTAATTTTGTCTCTCACACAACCCATTTTTCGATCTGCTCTACAAATCTGCTATCTCAGTTCAAAACCTCATGTTAAAGGTGAACTATTCTCTTAAATGCTAGTTAATCAATACGTATTGCGTGTAAGCAGCTACATTAAGAACATATAATAATTTCACAGACGTTCAATTACAGTTCGGGCCGATCTCCAGTTTTACCTAGCGATGGCCGATCTCCATTTTTACCTATCGATGGCCGATCTCCAGTTTTACCTATCGATGACCGATCTCCAGTTTTACCTATCGATGGCCGATCTCCAGTTTTACCTATCGATGGCCGCTCTCCATTTTTACCTATCGATGACCGATCTCCAGTTTTACCTATCGATGGCCGATCTCCAGTTTTACCTAGCGATGGCCGATCTCCATTTTTACCTATCGATGACCGATCTCCAGTTTTACCTATCGATGACCGATCTCCAGTTTTACCTATCGATGGCCGCTCTCCAGTTTTACCTATCGATGACCGATCTCCAGTTTTACCTATCGATGACCGATCTCCAGTTTTACCTATCGATGGCCGCTCTCCAGTTTTACCTATCGATGGCCGATATCCAGTTTTACCTATCGATGACCGATCTCCAGTTTTACCTATCGATGACCGATCTCCAGTTTTACCTATCGATGGCCGCTCTCCAGTTTTGCCTATCGATGGCCGATATCCAGTTTTACCTATCGATGGCCGATCTCCAGTTTTACCTATCGATGGCTGATCTCCAGTTTTACCTATCGATGGTGTCGTTCCTATCCTTCGCCACGGCCGCTCCCTGAGTTTTCTTTCGGTTAAGTTATGTCCTACAAATGTTTTATGGTTTTGGCTAGGTCCGTAGCCAGGCTGAATTCCCAGAGGGTACACAAGGATTCCCAGAGGGTGCACTACCATTAGCATAGATTTACCAACCCAAAATCTTAGCATGTAGAAAATATTGTATCTGAAGGTTAGTGTCCTGATAAGTGTCCTGCTTAGTGGATTGTACTAGAAAAGTTCAGCTTGTGTTCAATTGTTTTTTTCGACTGTGAAAGTCCTTTACCTTAACTACTGGGGGTGCACCGACTAAGGTCAGGGGGTGCACGGAGATCCCAGGGGTGCACGGGCACCCAGTACACCCGTCTGGCTACGGCCTACGGGCCTGGTTTTGGCAAATGGCACGAGTTATTTTTCAGCAGGATGTTGAACAGTGATGCTCGTTACGTCACTGTGATGCCATTATCACTTATCAAGTCGCAGCTAAGTCCACCGACCACAAAAGTTTTACAGCCAGCCGTCCTGAAATGTGTGGCTGCAGCAGCGCACTATCTGCGGTCGGGGCGCCACCTGCGTCTCTGGTTCCAGCTCCGCTCAATAGATGTCCCCCTGATCGCTGCTGACCTTGACCGTGGCGGCGCGCTGCTCGGCGGCGGCGGCGGTGGCGGTGGTGGCGGCGGTGGCGGGCAGTGAGCTGTGGTGGCGTCAGCTGACCGCATGGCGTCCCGCCGGATCGAACTCATCACTGTGTCGGAGAGCAGGCGTGTGATCCGGAGCACTCTGGGTAAGTCGGTGACGTCACCACAACAGCCGGACGCCTCAGGAAGCAGGCAGTTTCTGACGTGGTTTGATTCCCGCAGTCTAAGGAAACTCGGCTGCTTGCGTCCTTCTGAGTGCATTTCCAGTTGTCTGACGCTCTTGGTTTGGAGTGTGTAAACATCTAAGGGTTGTATGAGCGACGCTCCATGCGCGCTTTGTGTTCCACTTGATTACTGCTCGCCGACAGAGGCCGGCCTCTCATCCACTGTCGCTACGTTCCTCTCTGTCAGTCGTCAGTCGTCAGTCGTCAGTCGTCAGACGTCAGTTGTCAGTCGTCAGTCGTCAGTCGTCAGTCGTCAGTCGTCAGTCGTCAGACGTTCGTCGTTCGTCGTTCGTCGTTCGTCGTTCGTCGTTCGTCGTTCGTCGTTCGTCGTTCGTCGTTCGTCGTTCGTCGTTCGTCGTTCGTCGTTCGTCGTTTGTCGTTCGTCGTTCGTCGTTCGTCGTTCGTCGTTCGTCGTTCGTCGTTCGTCGTTCGTCGTTCGTCGTTCGTCGTTCGTCGTTCGTCGTTCGTCGTTCGTCGTTCGTCGTTCGTCGTTCGTCGTTCGTCGTTCGTCGTTCGTCGTTCGTCGTTCGTCGTTCGTCGTTCGTCGTTCGTCGTTCGTCGTTCGTCGTTCGTCGTTCGTCGTTCGTCGTTCGTCGTTCGTCGTTCGTCGTTCGTCGTTCGTCGTTCGTCGTTCGTCGTTCGTCGTTCGTCGTTCGTTCGTTCGTCGTTCGTCGTTCGTCGTTCGTCGTTCGTCGCTCGTCTCTGTGTACGTCGTCAGTCGTCAATCGTCAGTGAACACCTGTGAAGCCGATGGGTTCAGCTAGGCCGACTTGTAACGCCAGCAGACGCCGATAGCGAGAAATGGAGCAGCGTATCGACGAAGAGAGCGCTGAATTGCTCGAGGGAGACCGTGTTGTAACTTGTGTGGGCGAAGGACCTGATGACCAGGATATTGGGTGTCTGAACGGCCGAAAACAACTCTGCAAAAATGATATGCTGTCATCATCGCTGATGACGTCATAGGCAATGTATTCCCTCTCTGGAGCGCATAAACAGAACCTAGCGGCCTCGCCTCGCTGGGAATGCAAATTATTGTAGACGGGCGAATGCCGATCTGCAGTTTATAGCCTGTGCAAATTCCGACTGAAGGCATGTATAGAACCGGGCATACCGAAGGCATTCGCATGCAGTTCTCAGCTTGGGAAAACAATCCACACCGAAACTTGGTCTGATACATTCGAATGTGTCTGTGTCTGTGTCGTCTGTGTCTGTGTCGTCTGTGTCTCGTCGTCTGTGTCTGTGTCTGTGTCTGTGTCTGTGTCTGTGTCTGTGTCTGTCTGTGTCTGTGTCTGTGTCTGTGTCTGTGTCTGTGTCTGTGTCTGTGTCTGTGTCTGTGTCTGTGCCTGTGCCTGTGCCTGTGCCTGTGCCTGTGCCTGTGTCTGTGTCTGTGTCTGTGTCTGTGTCTGTGTCTGTGTCTGTGCCTGTGCCTGTGCCTGTGCCTGTGTCTGTGTCTGTGCCTGTGCCTGTGCCTGTGCCTGTGTCTGTGTCTGTGTCTGTGCCTGTGTCTGTGTCTGTCTGTGTCTGTGTCTGTGTCTGTGTCTGTGCCTGTGTCTGTGTCTGTGTCTGTGTCTGTGTCTGTCGTCTGAGCCAGTCGTCTGAGCCACGCCATGGTCCCATCCCACCCAGCCGTCGCCGGCCGGCCGGCCACAGCTCCGGAGTCCGGACATGTGTGTGTGTCTGAGCCACGCCATGGCCCCAGCCCGCCTGCAGCCGTCGCCGGCCGGCCGGCCAGCCACAGCTCCGGAGTCCGGACATGTGTGTGTGTCTGAGCCACGCCATGGTCCCAGCCCACCCAGCCGTCGCCGGCCGGCCAGCCACAGCCCACAGCTCTGTTGATCTGGCACCACATGCTCATTGAGAGTCCTGTCGTATGCTTGCGGTAGGCCGCCGCTGGCGCTGAAGCCCAGAAGGCGCGCGGTGTGACGTGTCCTGCACTCCGCAGGCAGTTCCGGTGTCTACCGACCGATACCGACTGCAGCCTCCGATAGCAGCGTGCTCGATGGCGGTCGGGACTCCGTAGTGCCGGGTTCTCCGTAGTGCAGGCCAAGACACGGCCTGTATATGGCGGCGACAGTCGGATGATGCCAGGTGTTCCGGCCGCCGGCCCAGGCAGGCGGCCCAGTACTGATGTCTGCACTGATCACGTCCAGTAGTGATCACGTCCAGTAGTGATCACGTCCAGTAGTGATCACGCCAGTAGTGATCACGTCCAGTGGTGATCACGTCCAGTAGTGATCACGTCCAGTAGTGATCACGTCCAGTGGTGATCACGTCCAGTGGTGATCACGTCCAGTAGTGATCACGTCCAGTAGTGATCACGTCCAGTGGTGATCACGTCCAGTAGTGATCACGTCCAGTAGTGATCACGTCCAGTGGTGATCACGTCCAGTAGTGATCACGTCCAGTGGTGATCACGTCCAGTAGTGATCACGTCCAGTAGTGATCACGTCCAGTAGTGATCACGTCCAGTGGTGATCACGTCCAGTAGTGATCACGTCCAGTAGTGATCACGTCCAGTGGTGATCACGTCCAGTGGTGATCACGTCCAGTAGTGATCACGTCCAGTAGTGATCACGTCCAGTAGTGATCACATCCAGTAGTGATCACGTCCAGTAGTGATCACGTCCAGTAGTGATCACATCCAGTAGTGATCACGTCCAGTAGTGATCACGTCCAGTAGTGATCACGTCCAGTGGTGATCACGTCCAGTAGTGATCACGTCCAGTAGTGATCACGTCCAGTAGTGATCACGTCCAGTAGTGATCACGTCCAGTAGTGATCTTGTCCAGTAGTGATCACGTCCAGTAGTGTTCACGTCCAGTAGTGTTCACGTCCAGTAGTGATCACGCCCAGTAGTGATCACGTCCAGTAGTGGTCACGTCCAGTAGTGATCACGTCCAGTAGTGATCACGTCCAGTAGTGATCACGTCCAGTAGTTCACAGAGTCTCCAGCTGTCCCGGTGGTGGTGGTCTTCGGTCCAAGGCCCTGGAGTGGTTTCCGTCGGTTCCGAGTGGTGGGCAGTCGTCTCACGTAGTTTCCGTTCCGAGTGGTGGGCAGTCGTCTCACGCAGTTCCCGTTCCGAGTGGTGGGCAGTCGTCTCACGTAGTAATTTCCACTGACCCACGCCTGTCTCTCAGAATCCTCCCAGAGCTGCAGTGCAGTTGACATCACATTGCCGATGAAAGGCACCATCAGGTATCAGGTGACACCAAAGAGAATACCAATAACCACCACCAAATGACACCAATAACCAGTCTGAGTGACACCAAAGAGAGGTCCGAGGCGGGCGTGCCAGTCTCCTCGGTGACACCGGCTGTCGGCGACTCACAGGTCGCAGTCCCTCCGTCATGCTTACCGGCAGGTGCGCCGCCACTTTCTGAAAGTTGGGTGGACGGAGCCAGGCATTCTTGAGTCGATTCTTTCCATGCAACGCCCATAGGCGTAATGTTAAAATCCGAAAATATTGGGGTGGGGACGCGTCTCCCCCGCTTCCGACGCCCGTGCTTCGGGGACAGGTGGCTGATCCCGTCTATCGCTGCTGAATATTGATCTCAGTGACCGCAGGGGAGCCGGGCCGATGGCCGTGACCCGGACGCCACCCGGACGCGTCACGGATACACGGCCAGATGTTACCGCCAGACATGTCCCATGGTCAAACATAGGGTCCAAGATCCACAAGATCTCACGACAAACTGATTTTACAGGATCCAGGATCCACATGATCCCACGACAATTTTTCTTACAGGATCCAAGATCCATAGAATCCCAATATTTTTCCTCTTCTCCAGGATCCAAGATCCACAGGATCCCACGACAAAATGATCCTGCAGGATCCAGGATCCAACAAGATCCCAGATATTGGATCCTAGGGATCCTGGATCCCGGATTGTTTTTGGATCTTGGCACATGTCTGATCACCACATGTAAATTTTACACCCTTGACATTGAGTGTGGGAGTTTTTAAAGCATGAAATACATGCATTCTTATGTTGAAGCACCACAAAAAGTGAAATATGCTTAAGCTTTGAAACAGGTGGGAGCGAGAGCCCAATCACCATCAGTTATGAATTCAGGTTGGAACGGTTTTGGGCCTGGCTGAATGAGCTGGAACGGGATGGGGCTGAAAATGTGACCCGTAAAGGGACACATTTTGACCCAAAAATGCCAGCCATGACCAAAAAATAGGATCCAAGATCCACAAGATCCCACATAAAATAATTTCCCAGGATCCAAGATCCACAGGATCCAACGAAAAAATATTTTCTCAGGATCCCACGACAAAATGATCCTGCAGGATCCAGGATCCAACAAGATCCCAGATCTTGGATCCTAGGGATCCTGGATCCCGGATCTTTTGGGGATCTTAGCACATGTCTGGCTACCGCAGCCGCCGCAGCCAACTGCGCACCGGCAAATTATCAAAACACACCGTTACTGCCGTCACGCCGTAAACACGCCAAAACGCGCCAAAGAACGCCAAAACACGCCAAAACACGCCAAAACACGCCAAAACACGTCCGTGGTCCGCTGCGGGTTCACACGGTCCGGCAGCGGCAAGCTGGAAGGCTGCAGGTTCATCCCGTCTCGTGCCGCGGCACCGGCCACTCGAGTTGGGACTCCGCCGTACACCGGCAGCGGCGAGCTGGAAGGCTGCAGGTTCATCCCGTCTCGTGCCGCGGCACCGGCCACTCGAGTTGGGACTCGGCCGTACACCGGAAACGTCGGGACGAAATACGGCCGGGACAACGTATAAGTACCTACACATTTAAATGAATTGTGGTGCTAGCAATTAGCCTTGATATACCCAGCTCTCGAGAATGTAAATTAGAACTCCGATACGCAAAGCAGCAGCAGAAGCGTTCCAGTGTCATCTGATCTCGTGACGTTTGGTGTGACGATTGACGAAGCGCCGCGCGCGCCGCGTGCGGACCTCTTCAAAGCAGCTGCCAGCTCAGCATAGGACTGGACTGGGGATTCTATGAACCCAGTGAAACCTGATTACATTTAAATGTTCTTTTTCGGTAAATATAAGAGTGGCTTTCGTCAGCCGCAGTCACAACTCAAGTTGCAATGGCTTGCTAAAACAACGTATGCTCGATTGAGTGCGACTTATCGAAATAAGAGCTTAGAGCCCCATTCCGAGAAGAAGAAAAACTGAGTAAGAAGGCATTTGGAGTGCGCAGCTGAACGCTTATGTTCATGTACGCGATCGATGATGAGACATTAGGTTGGTTTTAAGATGGCTTTGTACTTTTGCAATCTCTTGTGATCTCTTAGGCAAGCTTTTGATTTCATTTAGGTATCTCTATCGAAATGCATCATTTAATATAATTCATCATAACTTCAACAGATACCCTCGCTCTTGACTAATGATGAACTGAAATAACTGTCGGAGAACAAAACGACTACACTGCGAAATGATCTCCAGGTCGATTACGTTGAGGCAATCCATTTATTGCGGCACTTATGTGTGGAATTACGCCTTATCAAACCAGCCAAGTATCGCGTCGGGGCAAATGACTGGCATGGCTGCCTGCAAGGCGTGTATTGTTTGACCCAGTTGCGACTCAGACCGCACCGGTGTGACCGGTTTACAGGGGGAGGGGTGGGGCGGGGAGGGTAGGAGAGGGGGTGGAGAAGGAGCAGCAATAGCGCGGCTCTGACAGCCGCCATCAGCCTGCCGGCAGAGATGAATGGCGCCCTGAATCATGTTACGAGCCTCTGCAGTGCCCGGTCACCTTGACGACGCCGTCGGAGGTCGTTCCCAGTCCACTTTGGGACCGACTATAGCCGGCCGCCGACAAGTGCTGCATTTTTCTACTCTGCCTCGCATTATGTGTCGGCAATATTCCACTCGGGAAAGTAGCTATCTTCTGTCGCCTTGTCGAACGACTGTGAACAGAAACTACAGGGGCGTGGCTGTGGTGACTTGAGACCACGCCCCGCAGCTTCGGAGGCGGTGCCGCGGCCCGCGGCGGTGTGCGCTGTACGCGGTGCACACGTTACCGTGTGCGCGGAGCTGGGGCAGGGGTGTTAAAAAGTGGCAACTCACTACATAAAGTTGGCGCCAAAACATGCCCTCTTCATGTTGTCACTCATTCTTTCACACTTCACACACGCATGGTCGTAAACAATTAAACAGGGCGCTTCACTTTTAATGTCGGCAATGCCGTTAATCCGTTTTTGGATTACATTAGAGAAGAAAAACATCAATGGTTTAAAGGGTCGACGGCTCAACGGGATAAATAATCGACGGGTCGATGGATTAACAGGTCAACGGGTTAACGGCTCAAGTTATATACATACATATGTCAATGGGTCAACGGGTAAAGGCTTCGTTCGTTCTGAGTGGACGTAGATTCTGATGTATGACAATGATGTTAACGCCCAGGGGTGTTAAAAAAGTGCCAACGCACTACGTAAAGTTGGCGCCAAATTATGTCCTCTTAGAAATTGCCTCGGGGCCGAAAATATCCTATTTTGACGAAATGTTTTTGCTGTGTGGTCATCAATTATGTAATGAATACTGAGTAGTGCATCACTACACATATGTTTTAAATTGGCTGCCAAGTTTCTTTTTCTATCATTGCTAGTTGTCAACCCCCGATAGCCCCAGCCAGAAACCACCAACCTTGGGCCGAGACTTACTATAGACCCATTTCTCTCAGATCGTCCTCATAACCCAAAAGGGCTATGATGTTGATGTGTCTAGGCCTTGCGTCAGATTGGGATCAAGATGGTGGTGTGGTGTGTGCATTCAAGCTGAGACCAGTTTTCAGATCATATGGCATACGGCACGGGAAAGCTAACACGGTGGACGCGTTTCGTCATTACAGACTTCATCAGCACCTTTGGATACGAGATTAAATTATTAATGACGAAGCGCGTCCACCTATGTGTTAGCTTTCCCGTGCCGCGTCGTGTGCCATAATTGTCTGGATATTAATTTCAGATCATATGTTGTTCTGGTTACAGAGCAGGACAAGGCTGCAATACCTTAGTCTAGTTTCCGTGAATTCAGACTGGTTATTGATTCAACTTTTTTGGAACGATTCAGTCATGATTCATTTTGAAATTCGAATGATTCAATCAGCGTTCGATTCACGGATACAATTGTGAGAATTGATTCTTTCCGATTCAAATAATCAAAACAAATATTTTAATCGATTCACGCTTTTTTTCTATGCCGCCACCCAATAACAGGTGACCAGGAGTGCCCCCTCCCTCTATCCCAACGACACACAGAACCTTACGTTAACGCCAGAAAACATAATATAACAAGTCGCGGCACTCCCAGCTAAGAGATGGAAAGAAACGTAAATAAGCCAAAACAGAGGGAGAAAAAGCATGCAGTTAGTTTGTACGGAGTATTACAAGAGATGGCAAAGTAGTCATAACTGAATTCAGTTAATGACTGCCCCCTACTTCCCAGGACCAGTTATTCATTCACACTTCCATACAAGGTGTTAGTATTAGGAAAGGGATCAGTCATACAAAGGGTTTGCAATCCTAGCTGGTCACAAAATTCGGCTTGGTCATGGACTGAGCTCCAAACAGGCTGCCCAACTAAGTAAAGCTTGTTGTTGGGCAGCCCAAAGAAGCCAGTCCCAGGAGGGTGGTTGGACATAGAAAACATATGTTTTTGTATTAACCAATAGATACTAGGTATCTAAATGCATTTCATACTATATAGTATATGCAATTTATTTTTTAATAGTGAAAGGTTATATGATGAGACATATACATTTGTCTAGCTTACTGTTACTTTACTAATTATATTGCAATCCTCAAATCATGCAGTCAAATGCATGTCATCACTGTATAATACAAATATGAATAATGAATAATGACCTGATCTGCACCTGCACTGATCACCAAATCACCATATCATCACTACACCTGCACTGCTCACCAAATCACCATATCATCACTACACCTGCACTGATCACCAAATCGCCATATCATCACTACACCTGCACTGATCACCAAATCGCCATATCATCACTACACCTGCACTGATCACCAAATCGCCATATCATCACTGCACCTGCACTGATCACCAAATCACCATATCATCACTACACCTGCACTGATCACCAAATCACCATATCATCACTACACCTGCACTGCTCACCAAATCACCATATCATCACTGTCCCTGTACTGATCACCAATCACCATATCACCACTACACCTGCACTGATCACCAAATCACCATATCATCACTGCACCTGCACTGATCACCAAATCACCATATCATCACTGTCCCTGTACTGATCACCAATCACCATATCACCACTACACCTGCACTGATCACCAAATCACCATATCATCACTACACCTGCGCTGCACGTTTGATTCAACATTTAAATAAATGTGGTGAGTTTGTCAAATAAATACAAATGGAAACATATATTTGATCATTAAAACATTGTTACAGTAATACTATTTCAGTAAAAATAAATGTAACCTCTGGGACCGCACGTATTTGCACAATTTACCAGTGTACTTGAATCGTTAAGAATCATTAAATCTTTTGATTCAATCAGCCTTGATTTGATGCGGGTTTTGATTCAATCACGATGCATGAATCCAAAGATCTGGTGGTGAATCAATTACTTTTTGATTCAATGAATTTTGATTGAACGATTCCAATCGATTCAATCAGTGTTGAATCAATAGCCAGTCTGCTTGAATTTGGTAGTAAGCTTAATATTATCCAAATTGAACCTTATTCGGTGGCCCCAGACATTGTCAGTCGCTTACATATATATTTCTTCAAGTATACTACCTACTAATTGTCTTTTTGTAATAAGTGAATTCGGGTGCATATGTTGGCTTTTTAATTTTGTGTTAGATATATATATATATATATATATATATATATATATATATATATATATATATATATATATATATATATATATATATATATATATATATATATATATATATATATATATATTCAATGGCATTATCAAGTTACATAATAATTGTATTAAAAAAGATAAGGCTAGGTTAAACAAGTTGTTTTATTAAACCTCACAACAACAAAAACAGTAAAATCGTTCTCTGGGGGCCGATTTCATCTAATATATCAGTTTTGGTTGGCGGCAATTGAAGCATTTTTAACATCCCTGGCTGGGCCACGTGTCGTACAGCCAGTAGTGCTCTCGATCAACGGGTTCTCGATCTCGATTTTACGCTGCACCTGCACTGATCACCAAATCACCATATCATCACTGCACCTGCACTGATCACCAAATCACCATATCATCACTACACCTGCACTGATCACCAAATCACCATATCATCACTACACCTGCACTGCTCACCAAATCACCATATCATCACTACACCTGCACTGATCACCAAATCACCATATCATCACTACACCTGCACTGATCACCAAATCACCATATCATCACTACACCTGCACTGATCACCAAATCACCATATCATCACTGTCCCTGCACTGATCACCAATCACCATATCACCACTACACCTGCACTGATCACCAAATCACCATATCATCACTGCACCTGCACTGCTCTCGCCATGGCACTGCTCGTCTGACGGCCCTCGAGAGAGCCCGGTTTGGTGCTGACGGAGATCCGCGATCCATATCCGCTGTCCACATTCACGGCCGGCCGCGTCACGGCGAGTGCAGGAGTGGACTGATAGCGAGCTGTGATAGCGGGCCTGCAGTGGACTGATAGCGGGCCGTGTATCGCTGCAGTGGACTGATAGCGGGCCGTGTATCCCTACAGTGGACTGATAGCGAGCTGTGATAGCGGGCCTGCAGTAGACTGATAGCGGGCCGTGTATCGCTGCAGTGGACTGATAGCGGGCCGTGTATCGCTGCAGTGGACTGATAGCGGGCCGTGTATCCCTGCAGTGGACTGATAGCGGGCCGTGTATCCCTGCAGTGGACTGATAGCGGGCCGTGTATCGCTGCAGTGAACTGATAGCGGGCCGTGTATCCCTGCAGTGGACTGATAGCGGGCCGTGTATCCCTGCAGTGGACTGATAGCGGGCCGTGTATCGCTGCAGTGGACTGATAGCGGGCCGTGTATCCCTGCAGTGGACTGATAGCGGGCCGTGTATCGCTGCAGTGGACTGATAGCGGGCCGTGTATCGCTGCAGTGGACTGATAGCGGGCCGTGTATCCCTGCAGTGGACTGATAGCGGGCCGTGTATCGCTGCAGTGGACTGATAGCGGGTCGTGTATCGCTGCAGTGGACTGATAGCGGGCCGTGTATCGCTGCAGTGGACTGATAGCGGGCCGTGTATCGCTGCAGTAGACTGATAGCGGGCCGTGTATCGCTGCAGTGGACTGATAGCGGGCCGTGTATCGCTGCAGTAGACTGATAGCGGGCCGTGTATCGCTGCAGTGGACTGATAGCGGGCCGTGTATCGCTGCAGTGGACTGATAGCGGGCCGTGTATCGCTGCAGTGGACTGATAGCGGGCCGTGTATCCCTACAGTAGACTGATAGCGGGCCGTGTATCGCTGCAGTGGACTGATAGCGGGCCGTGTATCGCTGCAGTGGACTGATAGCGGGCCGTGTATCCCTGCAGTGGACTGATAGCGGGCCGTGTATCGCTGCAGTGGACTGATAGCGGGCCGTGTATCGCTGCAGTGGACTGATAGCGGGCCGTGTATCGCTGCAGTAGACTGATAGCGGGCCGTGTATCGCTGCAGTGGACTGATAGCGGGCCGTGTATCGCTGCAGTAGACTGATAGCGGGCCGTGTATCGCTGCAGTGGACTGATAGCGGGCCGTGTATCGCTGCAGTGGACTGATAGCGGGCCGTGTATCGCTGCAGTGGACTGATAGCGGGTCGTGTATCGCTGCAGTGGACTGATAGCGGGCCGTGTATCGCTGCAGTGGACTGATAGCGGGCCGTGTATCGCTGCAGTAGACTGATAGCGGGCCGTGTATCGCTGCAGTGGACTGATAGCGGGCCGTGTATCGCTGCAGTAGACTGATAGCGGGCCGTGTATCGCTGCAGTGGACTGATAGCGGGCCGTGTATCGCTGCAGTGGACTGATAGCGGGCCGTGTATCGCTGCAGTGGACTGATAGCGGGCCGTGTATCGCTGCAGTAGACTGATAGCGGGCCGTGTATCGCTGCAGTGGACTGATAGCGAGCTGTGATAGCGGGCCTGCAGTAGACTGATAGCGGGCCGTGTATCGCTGCAGTGGACTGATAGCGGGCCGTGTATCGCTGCAGTGGACTGATAGCGGGCCGTGTATCGCTGCAGTGGACTGATAGCGGGCCGTGTATCCCTACAGTGGACTGATAGCGGGCCGTGTATCGCTGCAGTAGACTGATAGCGGGCCGTGTATCGCTGCAGTAGACTGATAGCGGGCCGTGTATCGCTGCAGTGGACTGATAGCGGGCCGTGTATCGCTGCAGTAGACTGATAGCGGGCCGTGTATCGCTGCAGTGGACTGATAGCGGGCCGTGTATCCCTACAGTGGACTGATAGCGAGCTGTGATAGCGGGCCTGCAGTAGACTGATAGCGGGCCGTGTATCGCTGCAGTGGACTGATAGCGGGTCGTGTATCGCTGCAGTAGACTGACAGCGGGCCGTGTATCGCTGCAGTGGACTGATAGCGGGCCGTGTATCCCTACAGTGGACTGATTGCGAGCTGTGATAGCGGGCCTGCAGTAGACTGATAGCGGGCCGTGTATCGCTGCAGTGGACTGATAGCGGGCCGTGTATCGCTGCAGTAGACTGATAGCGGGCCGTGTATCGCTGCAGTAGACTGATAGCGGGCCGTGTATCGCTGCAGTGGACTGATAGCGGGCCGTGTATCCCTACAGTGGACTGATAGCGAGCTGTGATAGCGGGCCTGCAGTAGACTGATAGCGGGCCGTGTATCGCTGCAGTGGACTGCGGGTCGTGTATCGCTGCAGTGGACTGATAGCGGGTCGTGTATCGCTGCAGTGGACTGATAGCGGGTCGTGTATCGCTGCAGTAGACTGATAGCGGGTTGTGTATCGCTGCAGTGGACTGATAGCGGGCCGTGTATCGCTGCAGTAGACTGATAGCGGGCCGTGTATCGCTGCAGTAGACTGATAGCGGGCCGTGTATCGCTGCAGTGGACTGATAGCGGGCCGTGTATCGCTGCAGTGGACTGATAGCGGGCCGTGTATCGCTGCAGTAGACTGATAGCGGGCCGTGTATCGCTGCAGTAGACTGATAGCGGGTCGTGTATCGCTGCAGTGGACTGATAGCGGGCCGTGTATCGCTGCAGTAGACTGATAGCGGGCCGTGTATCGCTGCAGTGGACTGATAGCGGGCCGTGTATCGCTGCAGTGGACTGATAGCGGGCCGTGTATCGCTGCAGTGGACTGATAGCGAGCTGTGATAGCGGGCCTGCAGTAGACTGATAGCGGGCCGTGTATCGCTGCAGTGGACTGATAGCGGGCCGTGTATCGCTGCAGTGGACTGATAGCGGGCCGTGTATCGCTGCAGTGGACTGATAGCGGGCCGTGTATCGCTGCAGTGGACTGATAGCGGGCCGTGTATCGCTGCAGTGGACTGATAGCGGGCCGTGTATCCCTGCAGTGAGACGTTACAGCAGCTGCAGCCTGTCTGAAGCTGTGACCGCTGATCGTGTTAGATATACACCACAGGCCACTGAGTACTGACTGCACATGGCACTGCATACGAACCCACATTGGACACGTATTGTGCATTACAATAAGTAGGTATGTATCGGCTGGTGATTCCTTTACGGTACTGTTGGTAAGCCCAAATACGGTATCGGTGTGGAAGGGTGACTTCATTGTGGGAAATAAGACTACAAGGTTCGTGGCGAAGTTACTGCACTGTGCATTTGCTACTAAAATACCGGGATCTTTCTCCCGCCCGCCCAGCAATTATATTTCTCCTCTACAGAACAATATGAACTAACCTTTCGACGTTTTGCACTGTAAGCGATTGAGTGTCAGCTATCCTGAGTGAATGGAACTTTGTCCCGAGGCTGACGGCCTGTTATTATTCGACGATTTAACGTCAGACGCCAGACTGTTATTATTTATTAACGTCAGACGCCAGTCTGTTATTATTTATTAGCGTCAGACGCCAGACTGTTATTATTTATTAACGTCAGACGCCAGACTGTTATTATTTATTAGCGTCAGACGCCAGACTGTTATTATTTATTAACGTCAGACGCCAGACTGTTATTATTTATTAGCGTCAGACGCCAGTCTGTTATTATTTATTAACGTCAGACGCCAGTCTGTTATTATTTATTAACGTCAGACGCCAGTCTGTTATTATTTATTAGCGTCAGACGCCAGTCTGTTATTATTTATTAACGCCAGACGCCAGTCTGTTATTATTTATTAGCGTCAGACGCCAGACTGTTATTATTTATTAACGTCAGACGCCAGTCTGTTATTATTTATTAACGTCAGACGCCAGACTGTTGTTATTTATTAACGTCAGACGCCAGTCTGTTATTATTTATTAACGTCAGACGCCAGTCTGTTATTATTTATTAGCGTCAGACGCCAGTCTGTTATTATTTATTAACGCCAGACGCCAGTCTGTTATTATTTATTAGCGTCAGACGCCAGACTGTTATTATTTATTAACGTCAGACGCCAGTCTGTTATTATTTATTAGCGTCAGACGCCAGACTGTTATTATTTATTAACGTCAGGCGCCAGTCTGTTATTATTTATTGTATTTGTATTTATTTCATATTATCGCCAGCGGAGCTACGCTCCACTGGCAGGCGAAGTCGTGCAGATAAGCTAAACAAATACACTACGCAGCACACACATCACATATCACTATCACAATAAATACACTACGCAGCACACACATCACATATAACTATCATAATAAATACACCACACAGCACACACATCACATTATCACACAGCATGAAGACTACAGTCACAGACTACAGAGTTAAAACGTACTTAATCATCTTGGCTCTAAAAGCTCCAAAACTGTCACAAAAGATGTCTGCGTTAAAAGCGCTGCCTAAAAAGGTATTCTTTGTTCTAGAGATCCGGCAGAACATCCTAGAGTCGACAGTTTTTGCCCGTGCTCGAGGCACGGCGGAAAGAGAGACGGCGCGGGTCGATCGAGGCGGCACGTGCAGGGGAAACGACTCGAGCAGGACCTGTGAGTCCACTTTCCCCTGCAGGATGTTCTTTAAGAAGAGCAGGTCGGCTGCACTCTGCGTGATGCTAAGGAAGGAATTTTGAAATGGAGCAGAATGCTACCATAAGAAAGAGAATTAGCTTGTCCGGAGGAAGTGTGAGCTAGCAGCCAAATGAGGAATTGGTGTTGCATTCGATCGACCCGCACCGTGTGGGAGTTGGCCGCCCCGCCCAGACCACGCTACAGTATTCTAAAAGCGAACGCACATTCACGAAGTACGCAGCTAGCACTGCGCTCCGGCTGAATTTTGAAGTGCTAGTACCGACTTGAAAAGAACGAGTAAGGAGGCCGAGTGCTCGGTTGGCCCTGCTGACTATGTCAGAGACATGTGATGCAAAGGTTAGTTTGGTGTCTAAGTGTTACGCCGAGGTCCCTAATTTTGCTTACATGATCCAGTTACTATTGATAAAATATGTGTTCTGGACGGTTGCACGGCTGAGAGCCATCGTAGACGATTTGCATTGTGCATGGTTGAGGATCATTCCCCACCTGACGGACCACGCTGACAGATGGCGGAGATCCCTCTGCAGTAACAGTCCGTCAGCTGGGGAGGTGATTTTGCGAACATTTTGACATCGTCGGCATACAAAGGGCAGCCGGATTCCATGTTACTCGATAGATCGTTCATCGTTAATGAACATAGAAAAGAGAAGGGGAGCGAAAAGTGATCCAAATGGAACGCCGGAGGTCACCGGTTTCCAGTGGGAAGTTTTGCCGTTGACGATAACTCTCTGGCGTCTATTCAGACAGATACGAGACAAACCATTCCAATGCAGGCTCCTTCAAGTGGTAGCAGTTTTGTTTAGCTTGTGAATGAGGAGCGCATGGTTGACGCTAGTGGTGTCAGTTTCAGAAAATATTTGTCCAATGTCCGACCGATGTCCAAGACCATGATCAGCTGTCCGTCCGAAACTGTCCGAAAATAATTGTTTGTCCGAAATTTGTCCGAAAGCAGAACAAGTGTTTGATATGGAAATTAATTACCTGTGGCACACTTTCTTTTTTAATAAAAAAGTAACAAAGAGATTTTCGCGACAAGCCATCCTTGGGCACTGGATGTCCGACAATGTCCAAATAAATATGTTTATATCCGTCCGAAAACCGAATCGGTCTTCGGACAAATTCGGAATTCCGAAAATTATTGTACCGATTGGCACCACTAGGTGACGCTCTGAAAAGCGGCCAAATAATAAGTATAAATGGTGTCCGTCTGATATTCGTCGGACATGGCCTCCCACGCGTGCTTAAGATAAACACTTAGGTTCGTGCTGCACGAACGCCTAGGAATAAACCATGCTGCTGCAGCTCAAAACCGGTACGACATGACGGAACAGTTCATCATAAACAACGCGTTCCAGTATCTTCCCGAAGAGAGGAAGCGGGGAAACAGGCCTGTAATTTGATAGCTCTTTTTTGTCGTCTTTCTTGAATAATGGTATGATGTTCGCCTGCTTCCATCTCCACGGGAAGACACCGGACCTCACCGACAGGTTACAAATCTTTGTAATCGGGATGACCAGCTCGTCCGCGCACTCCGTGATTATACGAGCACTGATGTTGTCTGTCCCGCATGCCTTGTTGGGACTGACCATGGTGAGCGCAGCTCGCACAGCCGCCCCAGAAACACGTATGCGACACATGTTCTCGACTGGGTAGCTCGGGGCATAAAGAAGAAGGCACACGTGGATTAGTGCACTTAGCAGCGAACGCCTCGTTCAGTGCGTTCGCGCGATCCAGGTCATCCGACACGAGTACGCGATCAGAGTTATAAAGCACCGGTGATATACATGATTTTTTAGTTATACATTTTAAAAACGACCAATAACGTTTCGGGTTTGTCTTAAAATCGTCGGCGAGCTTCCGCAAATATTATGAATACTTAGAGTTAGAGCCAGACACAGATTTAAAAGCATGTCTCCTGTCCGCGAACTCAGCCTGGTTCGCCGGGGTGGGGTTTCTACGCAGCCGCCGGAAAGCCGCCTCCTTCAGCCGGAGAGCGGTCCGCACCACGCCGTCGAACCACGGGGGTAGACGGCGCCGGAGGATCACCGTGGGGACGTGGTCGGCGATGGCCGACTCCAGGAGGGTGTAGAATGTGTCTACTGCTTCGTCGACTCCGACGTCCTCCAGTAGTCCCCATGGGATCAGGGAGAGACTCCGGCGCAGGCCGTCGAAATCCGCCCGCTTGTAGTTGAGGGCGGCGCGCCGATTGATCACAGGCCGACGGCTCACCGGTACGCTGAGGGTGGCGATTGTCTCCTTGTGGTCAGAGACGAGCAGGCCGTCCCGCACGATGACCTGCGCCGACCTGCGCCTGGTTAACACTAGGTCGAGAATGTTCTCGCCCCTAGTGGGCTGGCACACCCACTGCTTCAGACCTAGTAAGTCGCACATGTCGACGAACTTAGCGGCACGGCTTGTCGCTCTGCGCTCGTCGGGAGCAGCACCGTCCGTGACACTGGCCGCCGGAGTCCAGTGTAGCTCAGGTACATTGAAGTCTGCGACGGCGACTACTCTGCAGTCCGGTGGTTGCACCGCCGACAGGGCGGCATCTATTCCGTCCCTTCGCAGCGTTGTCATCGGGAGGGTGGTAGCTCACAGCCAGCGTCACCGAAGCGCCCTGCATCCGGACCAGCAGCATCTCGGTGTCAGCGGGGTCCGGCAGACGCAGCGGCATCAACGATGTGCGGACGGCGCAGGCTACGCCACCGCCCAGCGAACCGCGAGCAAGGCGGAACCAAGTGCGCTGGTCAAATCCGAGGTCGCGACAGTCGCGAGTTCCGAGGTCGCGACAGTGTCGTTGAGCGAGGTCTCGGAGAACGCTACCACGTCACAACGTTCGAGAGCCGGTGCGCAGGCACGGAGGTTACCCAGCTGCTTCGTGAGGCTGCAAACGTTTGCGTGGTACACGCTGATGGCGCCGGTCCCTGCTGCCGGTGGCGCCACCTGCACCGCCGCGTCGCCCAGGCCGGGATTCAACTCGATGTCGCCCGCAAAAACCAGTGACTCGCGACATAGCAGCCGTCCGAGCTGACGAGTCGCCACGGTGTTACCGCCGTAGGCCACCCGCGATCTGAACCTGCGGGCGGCGACCCTGGCGACCCGGCGACTCGAACACGAGACCCGCACACGGGCAGAAGCGAGCCATCGTCGCAGCAGCGGGCCACCGCCAGCAGCGACACCAGCGCCAGGACGCCGGCGGTCTTCATCGCGGCTAGGTGATCGCCGAGAGCCAGCGTCGCTCCGTTCGGGCGTGACCTCTTGCAGCTCAGCGGATAGCACTGCGCCACAAATGTCACCGGTAGACAAGTGTGGCGCGCAGCCCACTCGCAACTAGCGCCCACTCAGAAGTTCCACAGAGCCAGAGAAGGGGTTCACTGGCATCTCGCAGGCACTGTGCAGTCTGTGTGCACTCAGCGTATATTGCAATGTAAACTTGCGGTCAGTGAAGACCCCGAAATAAGTCCCTTGTTAATGGTCTCAGCAGCAATTTGACCCTAAACTAACCTAGCCTAACCTATGTTTATGACCTAACCTAACCCTGCCATTAAGTCCGATCGAGTAGTAAACAGGCCAACGCCATTAAAGGGAATGTTTCACCTTTGTATTGGTTTTGAACTGAGATAGCCATTATCTTTGGCCGTTATTGAAATGTCGAAAATACTAAGGTCATTTTCCTCCAAACTTAGCCTTTTTAAGCCATTTAATTTCCAATTTGCAAAATGGGGTCTAGGCTAGTACCGCCGCTGATTGGCTGACAGCCACTTTGTCAGCCAATCCCACTTTGTCAGCCAATCAGCGGCGGACTATAGCTCAATAATGACGTCATCATACCAAATTTAAAACCTTAATTTGTATAAAGTTAAGTGACTTTTCGAGAGAGAAAAATATCACCATCGTTTTCAGCAGCACTTACTCCATATTTTAGTCTACAACCAGCGTATATTTGACAACTTTCAGAAAGGTGAAACATTCCCTTTAAAGGAAATAGTTCACCTTCAACATGGTATTTTGAACTGAAATAGCAGTTTTGTAGCCCGTGTTGAGAAATCTTTATCTGCAACTTTTCTTGGCTGAAAAGACTCCAGCCGAAGATATTTTACTTTTTGGCGAAGGAATGCGGCGCATATATGATATACCGTACCGTCTGAGAGTGCCAGCACTGGTCTGAGCATGCGCAGACCAATAACGCACACCATAACATTAATAATTTACGACCTTCTGTCCTGAATTGGCGCGATGTAGGACCATTTTTGAAAAGAAAAAAAGAAACTGTATTAAAAAATATAATACAATCGTGTTCTGAAAATTTTCCGAAGGTGAACTATTTCCTTTAAAGGAAATAGTTCACCTTCGGAAAATTTCTCAGAACACGATTTTATTATATTTTTGAATACCGTTTCTTTTTTATTTTCAAAAATGGTCCTACATCGCGCCAATTCAGGACAGAAGGTCGTAAATCATTAATTTTATGGTGTGCGTTATTGGTCTGCGCATGCTCCATGCAGTGCTGGCACTTTCAGACGGTACGGTATATGCGCCAAATTCCTTCGCCAAAAAGTCAAATATCTTCGGCTGGAGAGTCTTTTCAGCCAAGAAAAGTTGCAGATGGAAATTTCTCGACACGGGCTACAAAACTGCTATTTCAGTTAAAAACCCCATGTTGAAGGTGAACTATTTCTTTTAAGTCCGATCGGGTCGGCCTAAGATTCGCTCGTAGCCATTAAGTCCGATCGGGACGGCCTAAAATTCGCTCGTAGCCATTCAGTCCGATCGGGTCGGCCTAAGATTCGCTCGTAGTCATTAAGACAAGGGACTTATTTCGGGGTCTTCACTGATCGCAAGTTTACATTGCAAATTACGCCGACTCACGGAACAAAGCGTCACGATCGCGAACACTTATTTCCTCGAAAAACGCTAAAAATGTCAGGAGTGTCCAACACGTAAACAATCCCATATGGCAGCCCATATGGTATCATGTTCCTGCGTCAATACACGTGTTTAGTTTCTGTTCTGTTATCTTATCGCGAGTCCTGAGGGGAAAAGGTGACGAATGCCTGGTCACGAAAGTGAAACGTTCTGGTCACAAGCCATTTACCAAGATGGAAAATGAAGAAAAAAATCAAGCATTTTCACGGAACGATATTTCGTAAGTGAATACAATTGTCGGACGTTTTTACCGTTGGGGAAATTTCTGGCCCGTATTTGCGTCCTGAGCTGCGTGGGCGGCAGACCGACCTCTGCCCGCCTGGACAGCCGGCTCATCAACCCTAACCTCCACCGAGGCAACCCTAACCTCCGCCGAGGAAACCTTAGCTCCGCCGAGGAAACCCTAACCACCACCGAGGCAACCCTAACCTCCACCGAGGAAACTCAAACCTCCGCCGAGGAAACCCTAACCTCCACCGAGGCAACCCTAACCTCCACCGAGGCAACCCTAACCTCCGCCGAGGAAACCCTAATCTCCGCGGAGGAAACCCTAACCTCCACCGAGGCAACTCTAACCTCCACCGAGGAAACCCTAACCTCCGCGGAGGAAACCCTAACCTCCGCCGAGGAAACCCTAATCTCCGCGGAGGAAACCCTAAGCTCCACCGAGGCAACCCTAACCTCCCCCGAGGCAACCCTAACCTCCCCCGAGGAACCCCTAACCTCCGCCGAGGTAACCCTAACCTCCGTCGAGGAAACCCTAACCTCCACCGAGGCAACCCTAACCTCCACCGAGGAAACCCTAACCTCCGCCGAGGAAACCATAACCTCCACTGAGGCAACCCTAACCTCTACCGAGGCAACCCTAACCTCCACCGAGGAAACCCTAACCTCCACCGAGGCAACCCTAACCTCCGCCGAGGCAACCCTAACCTCCGCCGAGGTAACCCTAACCTCCGCCGAGGCAACCCTAACCTCCACCGAGGCAACCCTAACCTCCACCGAGGTAACCCTAACCTCCGCCGAGGAAACCCTAACCTCCACCGAGGAAACCCTAACCTCCGCCGAGGCAACCCTAACCTCCGCAGAGGCAACCCTAACCTCCGCAGAGGCAACCCTAACCTCCTCAGAGGCAACCCTAACCTCCGCAGAGGCAACCCTAACCTCCACCGAGGCAACCCTAACCTCCACCGAGACAACCCTAACCTCCGCCGAGGTAACCCTAACCTCCGCGGCGCCCCAGATCTGTATTTCCCGGTCACCTTCACTGACGCGAGGAGACGGCGGCCCGGCCTTGGCTGCCGGGCTGGAGGCGACAGAAAAAGACGGTGGCGGCCGGCCGTCACTGGCCGGCACCGGCAGCAGGTCGGACATGTGGCTAAACAAGCACAACTGGAGTCATCTCTGAGATACCTGAGTCAACTCATGAGTCGTCTCTGAGGCAACTCATGAGTCGTCTCTGAGGCAACTCATGAGTCGAGCACAACTGGGATATCGATATATCGATATCTAGGGAAAAGTACACGGTTATCGAATATGCCACATGGATGGGCGATGTACTGCGTCTGTTTCGTGTTGACAGGTCAAGTTAACTAAAACGATTCCGTGGCGATGATCCGCTCTCCATTAGGTAGGCTTTAGTTACGCTCCGCGGCCGAGGTCAATGTGGCTTTAGTTACGCTCCGCGGCCGAGGTCAATGTGGGTTTAGTTAGGCTCCGCGGCCGAGGTCAATGTGGGTTTAGTTACGCTCCGCGGCCGAGGTCAATGTGGCTTTAGTTAGGCTCCGCGGCCGAGGTCGATGTGGCTTTAGTTAGGCTCCGCGGCCGAGGTCGATGTGGCTTTAGTTAGGCTCCGCGGCCGGGGTCGATGTGGCTTTAGTTACGCTCCGCGGCCGAGGTCAATGTGGGTTTAGTTAGGCTCCGCGGCCGAGGTCAATGTGGGTTTAGTTAGGCTCCGCGGCCGAGGTCAATGTGGCTTTAGTTAGGCTCCGCGGCCGAGGTCAATGTGGCTTTAGTTAGGCTCCGCGGCCGAGGTCGATGTGGCTTTAGTTAGGCTCCGCGGCCGGGGTCGATGTGGCTTTAGTTACGCTCCGCGGCCGAGGTCAATGTGGGTTTAGTTAGGCTCCGCGGCCGAGGTCGATGTGGCTTTAGTTACGCTCCGCGGCCGAGGTCAATGTGGGTTTAGTTAGGCTCCGCGGCCGAGGTCGATGTGGCTTTAGTTAGGCTCCGCGGCCGATGTCGATGTGAGGCTGAACGCTATAGGTATATCTGCATTCGCTGGTCCTTGTTAATTACCGCTGACCGCTGGTAAGTGATCACTGGTCACTGGTCAGCTGGGCTCCGGCCGATGGTTCTGCAGTTGGGCAGTGGTCACTGGTCAGCTGGTCACCGGCCAATGGTTCTGCAGTTGGTCACTGGTTACTGGTCACTGGTCAACTGGACACCGGCCGATGGTTCTGCAGTTGGGCAGTGGTCACTGGTTACTGGTCACTGGCCAGCTGGGCACCGTCCGATGGTTCTGCAGTTGGGCAGTGGTCACTGGTTACTGGTCACTGGTCAGCTGGACACCGGCCGATGGTTCTGCAGTTGGGCAGTGGTCACTGGTTACTGGTCACTGGCCAGCTGGGCACCGGCCGATGGTTCTGCAGTTGGGCAGTGATCACTGGTCACTGGTCACTGGTCACTGGCCAGCTGGGCACCGGCCGATGGTTCTGCAGTTGGGCAGTGGTCACTGGTCAGCTGGACACCGGCCGATGGTTCTGCAGTTGGGCAGTGGTCACTGGTTACTGGTCACTGGTCAGCTGGGCACCGGCCGATGGTTCTGCAGTTGGGCAGTGGTCACTGGTTACTGGTTACTGGCCAGCTGGGCACCGGCCGATGGTTCTGCAGTTGGGCAGTGGTCACTGGTTACTGGTCACTGGTCACTGGTCAGCTGGGCACCGGCCGATGGTTCTGCAGTTGGGCAGTGGTCACTGGTTACTGGTTACTGGCCAGCTGGGCACCGGCCGATGGTTCTGCAGTTGGGCAGTGGTCACTGGTTACTGGTTACTGGCCAGCTGGGCACCGGCCGATGGTTCTGCAGTTGGGCAGTGGTCACTGGTTACTGGTCACTGGTCACTGGTCAGCTGGGCACCGGCCGATGGTTCTGCAGTTGGGCAGTGGTCACTGGTTACTGGTTACTGGCCAGCTGGGCACCGGCCGATGGTTCTGCAGTTGGGCAGTGGTCACTGGTTACTGGTTACTGGCCAGCTGGGCACCGGCCGATGGTTCTGCAGTTGGGCAGTGGTCACTGGTTACTGGTCACTGGTCAGCTGGACACCGGCCGATGGTTCTGCAGTTGGGCAGTGGTCACTGGTTACTGGTTACTGGCCAGCTGGGCACCGGCCGATGGTTCTGCAGTTGGGCAGTGGTCACTGGTTACTGGTCACTGGTCAGCTGGGCACCGGCCGATGGTTCTGCAGTTGGGCAGTGGTCACTGGTTACTGGTTACTGGCCAGCTGGGCACCGGCCGATGGTTCTGCAGTTGGGCAGTGGTCACTGGTTACTGGTCACTGGTCAGCTGGGCACCGGCCGATGGTTCTGCAGTTGGGCTCCTATCAACGTTCCGTGATGTGAGGGCCGAGTTTTCTGGCCCATGATTTGGGTTTACCAGATGACGGAAAGGCTCTTTTCGTGCGTGGATTCTGGTTAGGAAAATAACTTTCCTGCTTCACACAACCCTTGGGCCTTGAACTCCAGTTTCGTAGTCAAAATTCCAGGGGCTCTGCCACACCTTTGAAATATTGGGAGGACGGGATCACAGGGAAGCCAAGTGGTCGCCGTCAGCGAAAAGTTGTTGAGGGGGGGGGGGGCGCAGTGAAACAGCGAAAAGTTGTTGAGCGGCGGGGGAGGGGGGAGCGGCGGGGGAGCAGAAGAACATCAGCGAAAAGTTGTTTAACGGGGGAGAATAAAACTAACAAGTACCTACCTACCTATAACTGAGCATTGATTTCCAGCAATTTTGTTGGTCAGGGAAAAAAATGGGAGACAATCCCCTCTAGCTAAAAAATGGGGGACGCCCCCCCCCCCCCTCCTCCCCCTCCTCCCCCGTGGCGGACTGCGGTCTGTGGAGCCCCTGCAAATTTCGTCCTCACCGCTAAAACTCGTCCGTCGCGGCCGATATCGCTGCAGTGGCGCCTCTGGCGGCGGTGGTGTGAACTACTCGTCGCTGGCGGCGGCGCGGCGGCGGGCGGCTGCGTGCCTACACGTCTCCTGCGCTGCCGCCGCCGCCGCGCCGCCGGCAGTCCACGCGGCCCTGGTGAGGCGGCAGCGCAGCGGTGGGAGACTGGGTGGGAGACTGGGTGGGAGAGCGATTCACTCCGCTGCAGGCGCAGTGCGCGGCAGCCGCGGCCGCTAGTCGCAGGGACCGAGCGCTGCTTGTCTGCACCGTGTGGCGGTGTGTACCGCTGTGTTACCGCCGTCTGTACCGCCGTCTGTACCGCCGTGTGTAGTGGACGAGGAGGGAGGCCTCAACCAGCGGCGCTGCAGGTCTCAGCGCGGTGTGTTGTGCAGTGCGTGTGTAGCCAGCGAGGCAGTGCGTGCTTGTAAGCGAGTGAGTGAGTGAGTGTGTCACTGCCACTGCGAGTGGTGGTCGGAGTGGAGTGGCGGGAGGACCGAGGAGGAACCGAGGAGGACTGACCGAGGACTGACCCAGGAGGACGCTGATGACTGACCGGTTAAGTCAGCTGGCCCGCCCCGTCGGCGCCAGTACGTACCCCTGTCTCCTCGCTGTGTGCCCTGCAGTACGTACCCCCTGTCTCCACGCTGTGTGCCCTGCAGTACGTACCCCTGTCTCCACGCTCTGTGCCCTGCAGTGATCCTGCACTGCACCACGCCGTTACCAGCAGGGGGCGGCATGTCCTGCCTGTGCCAGCGGCCGGTCCGAGGCGCGGGTTTGTTGACAGGCTGCCTCGCCGTGGGAGAGGAGGAGTGGGAGGAGTGGGAGGGAGTGGGAGGGCGAGGCGGGTATTAATAGTGTGCAGGCTGCTGACGAGCTCCGTCTCTTTACAGAGCCGCTGTCCTCGCCGGACGGGATGCTGCTCTCGCCCACCAGGTACGTGACGTGCGGGGATGATCCGGGACAACCCGGGCAGTCCGGGACACTGTGGGATACTCCGGGACACTCTGGGATACTCTGGGATATTCCGGGACACTCTGGGATGCCCCGGGACATCCCGTGGAGTCCGGGACATTCCGGGACACTCTGGGATACTCCGGGACATTCCGGGACACTCTGGGATGCCCCGGGACATCCCGTGGAGTCCGGTACATTCCGGGACACTCTAGAATACGCTGGGACATTCCGGGACACTCTGGACATTCTGGGGCATGCAGGGATCCTCTGGGCAGCCCGGGGCAATCCGGGACAATCCGGGACATGTAGGGATATGTAGGGACAATCCGGGATATTTAGGGACAATCCAGGACATGTAGGGACATGTAGGGACACTGGGACATGCAGGGACACTCCGGGATATGTAGGGACAATCCGGGATATTTTGGGACAATCTGGGACATGTAGGGATATGTAGGGACAATCCGGAAAATGTAGGGACAATGCGGGACATATAGGGACATGTAGGGACATGTAGGGTCGTATAGGGACATGTAGGCACAATCTGGGACATGCAGGGACACTCTGGGTATCTATCTGGCTTCCTGGAGTGTTCAGCAATGTCGTCCATAGGGTTCCATTGAGTCAAATGACAGCCACCCCGGCTGTCATATTCAGATGACAGCCGTCAGATGACAGCCCGGGTTATTCTTGCCAAGATCCGGCACCAGAAACTAGAAGGTAGACGATGAGTAGATGCACGAGATCTAACAGACACCAGCCAGTGACTGGGCCTACTGCACGACTTCTCTGGGAGAGTCGGCACTGTGGACTGTGGACTGTAGACTGTGGACTGTGGACTGTGGGTCTGATGCGACTACACTGGACAGTGGACAGTGTGGACTGTGGATCCTCTAAGCTGTAGATCTTTAGTCTCGTGAGGAATGTATTGTTCTTTGCTCAGCAGTAGCCAGTAGGTGACGGGTGCGGAGCCTAATATGAAGCGCTATAGGTTTCAGCGCAGTATTGATCTGGGCATGGCGCAGTGGCAGTTGTCGATGTCACTGACCGCCGTGATCTTATCTCTTCAAATAACATGAAGGCCTGGTCGACCTGTTTGAGTTGGCGGCTTGCGGCTGGGTACAGCATCATTTGTGAAAACCCAGAACTGGTGTGGCGTATTTATAGTCTTGGTAGATTCTGAAGGTTCGCTTGGTTCCCGCAGTGCCACGTTGTGTACTTGTGGATGTCCTACCTAAGACGGACAACTCGGTCGCTGAACCCTCATCTCTGATCTCAGGCGGCAGGGCTCTCATCTCAACAAAACGGGGCTGGAATTGCCAAACCTGCGGTGATTTTCCAATGTTTGTTTGTTGGAAGGATCTAGACTTGTACGATATGATACTCATTCCCTAAATCAGCTGCAAACAGTGGTCATGGTCGTCGTGTACCTAACTTGTATTCTTCTGCATACATTCCCCTGCCGTCACGTCTTTTTATCGGTTAGTCATCCTACTTTTTCCTATTTTAATGATTAGCTTCGTAAGTTGATTGACTGTGGACTGAGTATAGCGGGTCATTATAAATAATCATCAATTGTTGCAGATGGCAAAGCCTTCCTGTATGTAGCTGCTCACATGGGCGTAGGAACGTTTTGAAAAGTGTGTGTGTGTGGGGGTGGGGGGGGGGGGGGGGCAGCCGCACCGGGTAACCGGATGACCGGATATATATATATATATATATATATATATATATATATATATATATATATATATATATATATATATATATATATATATATATATATATATATATATATATATATATATATATATATATATATATATATATATATATATATATATATATATATATATATATATATATATATATGCATTGCATTGCATTGCATTGCACATCTAGACGCCGACAAATCAAAACTTTGATATGGTGTGTCCTACCTCCCACCGATTTGCCCCCCCCCCCCAAAAAAAAATGAATGCTGGATCCGCCAGTCGGTAGATGGAGTAAGCAGTTGTGCATCAGATGGTGTGATTATTTTTGGAGACTGGCCATTTTCCATGGGGACTAGGTGGTTTTAGTGAAATGTAAATAATGGTGTCAGTTTGTGTTATCCCTAAGTACAGTGCCTATGACAAGCTCCGCCCACTTTGCATAACAAAATTGACGCGTCAATAATATTTTTTTGGGGATCTAGTGCCAGCAACTGAATGGCAATTGTGCAATCAAAATAAAACAAACTATAGGTAGGTACCTAGGTTGAGATAGACCTTCTAGCTCAAAACTCATCAGAAGTATCTGCCCCCTCCCGGATTTTCTCAACCTGAAAACTATGATAGATATCAACGTAGTAAAACAAAATGAAACTTTCAGTATCTTATCCTGTATCAAGTCTAAGTCTTTTCACCAACTCTCAATGAAATTGATGTAATATTTGGGGAGATAATGACGTTTTAATGACGTCATGTCATGCCATTTTTGGTGGAAAAACGATAAATGTTTGGAAAATCGTATAACATAGAGTTCTCAAGCAAATTGCAAATACAAAACGTGAAAAGTGGCATTTTCTTCCAAATGGCTATCTCGGAATTCCAATATTATTATTTTTGTTAACAAAAAAAACTGATTTGTTGTGAATTTGAAGTGAATTTCTTATGTTTGAATACCAAAATAAGGTGACCGGCTCAAATCCGAGGAGAAAAAAATGGGGCACCTTTTTGCCACAAAAAGTTACCCCCCCCCCCCCCCCCCCAACTGACGGCTGGTTCCGCCAGTATTCAGTAGTAGTTAGCTAGGCCGCTGTTTCGGTGGCCCACGTTATCCCAACGTTGACACCGTTCTACCGGGCGGTCCGCTGCAGGGTCGACTGTGCACGTGCACTGTGCACGTGCACTGTGCACGTGCACTGTGCACGTGCACTGCTCAGCGTGCGGTGCACAGTCAGTTCGCCGTGCAGCCGTGCAGCCGTGCAGCCATGCAGCCGTGCAGCCGCGCAGCTGTGTGTTGGGGAGGGGAGGGGCGACACGGCGTTACAGAGCCGCACTTATCGGCACCAGCACACTGTCAGCAGCATTCAGCAGACTGTGCTGAACACACACGCGCTCGGTCCAGACCGGCCGTACAGACTGTGCTGAACACACGCGCTCGGTCCAGACCGGCCGTACAGACTGCGCTGAACACACGCGCTCGGTCCAGACCGGCCGTACAGACTGTGCTGAACACACGCGCTCGGTCCAGACCGGCCGTATACCCCATGTGAGGCGGAGTACTGTATCGCCACTCCACTCTGGTATGTCCGTGTTACGTGTATAACTACACATAGTCTACGCCACGCATTCTCTTGACCGATGGAAACGGCTTTGTCAGAATCCGAACAATTTACTTCCGCGTGCGATGTGAATGTACTGAGGAGACTACTTGCAAATGGAATTAAGAAAGGATATTTCCAAGAGGAAATATTGTTTTCAGAATTGATACTTCTTGTGAATAAGTAAGCCGTTGTATACGTATTACCTACTGATAATGTATTTCCTTGACCACTATCTACGCACTTCGAACCTGTCGGTCCCTTTGCATCATTCGTCTCTAAAAATAGCACAGCTCTTCCTTTTCCTATTCCTGTCGCTGGTCATCCTGCCCTACATGTCGCTAGTATTCACGACATTTTATCGTGACCTCACCTCGAAACCTAGGGTCACCCTTACGTTATATAACATGGATGTTTGAAGCCCATTTCAATTTAAAAGGAGATAATGACCTTATCATTTTTTGTTCTGCGTCGTTTTATCCTGTCAATATGATATCAAATTCGAGAGAATAATTAAATTCGGCACCGGAGTTGTGCGTCCCTCTGCTCCTTGGACCTTGGCACGTGTACATCATGGTGTAGGTGTCACTACTGATCAGTCGCCGGATCAACTGAGGTGAGACTGCAGCACATGTGACTGCAGTCGTCTCCCCACGTCACAGCACGGCTCCCACGTCACAGCACGGCTCCCACGTCACAGCACGGCTCCCACGTCACAGCACGGCTCCCACGTCACAGCACGGCTCCCACGTCTGTGACGTCTCCCCACGTCACAGCACGGCTCGTCCGTGGTGACGCCTTTCTCCGTCCTTCGCTGCGTAACGTGCCGGGAACAGTTCAGCTTTGTCCCGGGTGTCGCCGCCATGGTAACTGGGGCCGGACATGTCCAGAAACAATTCGTTTGAACTCGGCAGAGTACAAATATTTGAACGGGTTCGGCCTTGGAGGATCTCGAAACTGCGTCGGTTTACATGACGACGACATTCTTCGCGCGGCGAGCCTGATCCGTCTGCGTCTGCGTCCATTTGTGTTGGTTACCGACTTTTCTCCGTTACACTTTTGAACCTGCGCTCAGACAGCCTCCTCTGGCGGGCCCTGCTGGCGCCTCTGTCCCAGCCTCCTCTGGTGGACCTGCTGCGTCTGCGGGCGCCTCTGCCCCAGCCTCCTCTGGCGGACCTGCTGCGTCTGCGGGCGCCTCTGTTCCAGCCTCCTCTGGTGGACCTGCTGCGTCTGCGGGCGCCTCTGTCCCAGCCTCCTCTGACGGGCACGCTGCGTCTGCGGGCGCCTCTGTCCCAGCCTCCTCTGGCGGACCTGCTGCGTCTGCGGGCGCCTCTGTCCCAGCCTCCTCTGGCGGACCTGCTGCGTCTGCGGGCGCCTCTGTCCCAGCCTCCTCTGGTGGACCTGCTGCGTCTGCGGGCGCCTCTGTCCCAGCCTCCTCTGGCGGACCCGCTGCGTCTGCGGGCGCCTCTGTCCCAGCCTCCTCTGACGGGCACGCTGCGTCTGCGGGCGCCTCTGTCCGGCAATGACTTCTGTCCATTGTCGCCCAAGGCGTTCTGTATATTTTAAGGTGGCCTGCAGAATTTCATAAGTGTTTTAAACACAGATCTCGCACCCGACCTGGCTGTCATTACCTGTCCAATCTTCCCGCCTATCCCGTGAGAGAGCGACCACGCCCCTCTCTCTGCACCACGCTGCAGGCGGCCGCCGCGGCGTCCGGCGTTCTGCGACAGGGGGCGCCGCCCAGGGGCGCCGCTCGTGAGTGTGCTGCCGTCATCCGGGCGGGGAGTGGCTGCGGTCAGAAGCAACCGAGGAATCTCATCCGGACACCGCTCCCAGTCCGGTCCGCCGGGCGCTCCTCCGGGACCAGACAACCTCGTCTCTGTACCATCCGGGGTCAGACATCCTCACCCCTGTACCAGCCGGGACCAGACATCCTCAGCCCTGCACCAGCCGGGACCAGACAACCTCGTCCCTGTACCAGCCGGGGTCAGAGCCGGGATCAGACATCCTCACCACTGTACCAGCGGGGACCAGACATCCTCGTCTCTGTACCAGCCGGGACCAGACATCCTCGTCTCTGTACCATCCGGGACCAGACATCCTCAGCCCTGTACCAGCCGGGACCAGACTACCTCGTCCCTGTACCAGCCGGGACCAGATATCCTCGTCTCTGTACCAGCCGGGACCAGGCAGTCCCGTCTCTGTATACCAGTAACGGCAGGTTTCCAGCCTCAGTGTTGAGATCTGCGGTCCACGCCCGACCGCATGCCGCCTGCTGTCGGCGCCGGGACCTTGCTGCCAGAGATGGGATTACACACGGATTCACAGCCTGTTTAGGAGAGGAATGCGCCTTTTGTTTCCTTAGAGTCTGGTCTTCCTTAGCCCCTCCGTGTTTAGCCTTGAAGAATGTTCAATATTATCATCGCAAGCTGGCTTCAAAATGCATATATAAATTACCCTAAAAGGTAATTTAAAATAATATACTTAGCATGCGCACTGAGGGGGGTTCGCGCCAACCACGAACTGCCGGGAGGGTGATTTCAGTTCCCCCTAAGATCTCGAAAACCACGCAACGTAGCGACAAGAGGAAAACGGCGTTAGGATGCTCGAGACATTCTCTATCGAAAGCATATCGTTATTTGTTTAGGTCAGTTCAACATTGAGGTCACCATACCCAGAGGTCGCTAAAGGTCAAATTTAGGTTATATATGCGTGTCCTTGATAAAACCGTCTATATCTCGATAACTAAAAGAGCTAGCGACGCGCGGGAAAAAAACGTTCGAAAGAATATATAATTTGCTTTTGTCAATGTTTCATCAGAATTGACCTACAATCAATAGTTAGGTCAGCAGAAACCATTGCATTCGAAACATTCGAAAAATCACCGATTTTGTTTTTAAAGGAATACTTTTACCAGAAGCATGATATAGTAAAACAGATTGCCCCATTGTGTTTGTCTCGTCGAGACGCATCTAATTATATTTTGGGTGACCTAGTTAGGTCATATTACAAGAAACAATGACCTGACCTGAGGTCAGGTCAAGGTCAGGTCAAGGTCAACTCTTACAATGATTGATTCGTCTCGACAAGCCAAATACAATAGTGAAAACCCTATTGCTCTACCTTGATTAGGTAAAGAGTTATTTAAGAAAAAAACATACATGACCTGTGGGTCACCTGAGTTGACCTCGCAGAGGTCAAAGAACATAAATGTGACATAGGGCTTTGCATTTAGCACAAGAGATCTGGTGAAAACTGGTCAAATGTATCCATTTTCTATGGATTTATACGTGTTTGCATTGTTCCCCTTGACCTATACTCGGGAGGTCACGAAATCGACCTGACCTTTGGTCACCGATATACAAAAATCGAGATAAACGAATTGTAGGTATTTATCACCTGATGACATCCTGTGAGTTAAACTGTTTGGTCAATCACTTTGGCTGTGACACGACTGCAAACTTTTTGGAGGTGGGGTCACTTGACTTGACCTGGTGACCTGACCTGAGATGACCTGAGATCAAAAATTGTACACCATGTGGATAATTGATGCCCAAGCAGCTGTACCAAATTTGGCGGTGCTGCGCGCCGCCGTTTTTTTGCTATTCATGAAAAACCGGAGGGGGCGGAAATCAACAGACAGTGCGCGTATTAAAGTAGATGCAATGGGAACGTAGTTTCTAGTTTTGAATATTCATATTTATATTGGTTACACATGTGTTTCGAGCAAAATGCCGTCGCAATTACAAATGAAAACTATAAGTCAACTGAAAGTCACGCAATTAAAATATGAAAACTAACGAAAACAAACTTCGTTAGTTTTCATTTGTAATGGCGTGACCATGACATGACATTTCATTCGAAACACATGTGTATAGGCTGTAGCTAATATAAATATGAATATCAAAGAACTATAAATTACGCTCTCATTGCTTCCCTTTTAACCCAGTTCGTCTAAACAAAACCAAAACAATTTACGTATAAGGAAAATATATATTCCAACCACATTTCCACCCGTTTGAATTGGGACGGGAAGACACGGTATCTGACTTTCTCCATTTGTTCGGAACCCTTGGCATGCGTGCTCTGAATAATTTTCAGACAAAGGTCAAGACGCCGGCGAAGTTTCCACTCAGCCACGTTGGACGTCTTGGCTCACTCTTCTTTATCCAGTAAAATGTCAAGTGCCAGGCTAAGTGGTCGTCAGCACAAAGCAGTTTCGCCTCCACTGTTGGCCAGAGGATACTAAGGCGGCCCAGGAAGATATGTTCACTGTTCAGTATGTGACATCTACCTCAATTTAAGCTTCAAAGACGACTATGTACGGGAACGTAAGAACGTCATGAAATTTGGAATTGGAAGCAGTGAAACTTTGATCTCGTTTTGAGAGAAGCCCAATCCCCCCCCCCCCCTCAATAAAAAATGCAGGTTTGAGCTTTTTCTTCTTGGTGTACGTTTTGTTCTCCATATTTTATTCATTTAACAAAATACAATATTTCAGCACAGTTTGTTTACCGAGAAGTTGGCAGTCCTGGTTCCCTGACCAGCCCGTTCCTACGCCTATATGGTTATCGACTATCGAGGTATTGTCGCCTTATTTAAGATGACGATCGAAGCATCACTTTTCGCTGCCCAGTATGCGGTGTGTCGCTGACGTAAGACCATAGGCGTAGGAACAGGGGGGGGGGCATGTCCCCCTCACTTTTCGGCCATTTCTGGGGATAACATCTTTATTTTTGCTTGGTGAGAAAAGTTGTTGATGGCAAAAGGTTCGCCAAGACCAGAACAGCCCAAATCTGCAAATAAATATTCCATGGGGGTTTTCTCAAAACGAGATCACAGTTTCACTGCCCCCCTCCCCTCCCCTCCACTTTTCGTGACGTTCCTACATCCCGGCCTAAAACCATGGATATTCTAGGTGCAAGTGCATGTTTCCCCTAGCTATGCACAAACATGGCCAACATGGGCATTTTCATTCCGACGGTATCCATTTTCACCAGCCATTTAACCCGCCATTAAGGGGGCGTTTAACGCCCCCCCCCTGATGAACTTTCATAATAGCTCAAAAACAAATAGTGCTATCAACGTGAAACTTCGGGTACCTTCTCCTACTTCAATTTTACGTATTCTATGTAAAAATGAAGCAATTTAGTCTATTTTTGTCTCTCTCGAGATATAACGAATTTAGTGACGTCACGTCACTACACACGAGTTTGACACAAAAATCAGCTAAACTTTAACAGACCGTACACATGCTATATTTTGAGCAAAATGCAATACAAAAACGTTACAAGATATAAAGTGGCAAGAGCTACAACATGGCTATTTCGGATTTTTGATAATTTTGGTTTTTGACCCCAAAAAAAGGAAAAACAGAAAATGCCCCCAATGTTTTGTTTGTTAATTCTCTAAGATATTAAATAAAAAAAAACATCAGAATACCACATATGGGCAATAACCACACCAAATTTTAAAATTATGTTACCATTTTTGCTGACATGGCTTTTAAAGTATGGGTAATTCATGTCATTTTGTATTAGTTTTTGTTCTTGTTTTTAATGCCCAGCTACGAACAAATTAATTGTACCGCTGTATTTCTGAGGCAAAACTGGTCCAGAAACATGCCTTTGTATTTATATTTACCAATTTCTTATTTTGACCTTATGTGACTTGACCTTGACCTGAGCTTGACACTAACTTCACGTAAATGAAGTCAGGTGGTACAATTATTATCACTATCGAATTATACGTGTAAAATAACCCGTAGAACATGTGTTGCATGTGGACACGGGAGGGGACACGACACGTTCTGGTCCGGCACCCCGGCACGCCACCTTTCCGCCTCTCCGTGCTGTCTACCGATCGTCTGCGGCACCATTTGAGCTCATGTCGCCCGCATAACGTCCGCATGCCACCCGCATGCCGCCGGCGCCACTGTGGCACGTGGGCATGTGAGCTGACAGGCAGCCATGTGCGCGGGTCGCCGGCGCCGCCTTCCGCACTAGTAAACAGGCCTGGCAGCCAGGGAGCGGTCTGGAGAGGTGCCAGCCGGGCCCGCTGCCGCCGACCGCCCGCTGCGGCTGCAGCGCAGGGCCCCAGTCTGCAGTGCTGAATCACCACAGGCTGGGAGGTCCGGGATAGAGCAGAGCTGCCACTTTTTAGCTGGTGACCCGCCCCGCGAACTTACACAATGAAAATGCGTAACTCGGTAGGACAAAACCACAACAAATCCAACAGATAGCCAGTTTTAGCCGTTGCAATTTGCCATCTTTTGGCGTTTTACTATTGCATTGTGCTTCAAATATGGCATGTGTACGGCTTGACAAAGTTTAGCCGATTTTGGTGTAAAACTCGCGTGTAGTGACGTCACTAAATTCGCTATAACTCGAGAGAGAAAAAATCGACGTTTTTTATGTTTGCACACAGGACGTAAAAATGATTTATAAGAAGGTACCCGAAGTTTCACGTTGATAGCGCTATAAGTTTTCAGCTATTAACACAATTCATCAGGGGGGGGGGGGGGGCGTTAAACGCCTCCCCCAGTCAATGGCGGGTTAACCCGGGGTGTGATGACTATTCTGCACCGTCGAGCAACTATAACTTTCACGTTTGTGTATTGTCCTAGAACGAGATGCTGAGACTTCGCGCCGCGTTCTCACGTCCAACGATCCATCAGTCGGAAAAACATCCCCAATTTCCCAGAGCAGCCACTCACAGTAGCACAACCAGGCACGTAGCCAAGGGGGGGGGGGGCGGAGGGGGGGGGGGGGCGGCGGGGGCGGCCGCCCCCTCCCCTGGATGCCAGGAGGGCCCTTTTCGGCGCGCTGCGCGCGCCGAAAAGGGTCCACGAGACCGCGCAAAGCGGTGTATCATGGTCTCTTTACCACGCGAAGCGTGGTCTTTAGAGAGTTTAGAGGCCCTTCAGGGCCACCAGGACCCTCTCTGAAAGACTAGAGGGCCCATTGGACGTTCAAAAGAGCCCTGTGCATGTCAGAGGGGCCCTTGACCAGACAGAAAGGGCCCCTGAGCGGGTCAGAGGGCCCCCTGAGCACGTCGCATGGGCCCCCTGAACACGTCGAATGGGCCCCTAGCCAGCACAGAGGGGCCCCTGGGCAGGTCGATAGGCCTCTGAGCATGTCGGCAGGGCGACAAAGCGGCCAGCGCAGTCCCTTGCCAGGTCATAAGGATCCCTGCACAGGTTGGAGGGCCCCTGGACAGACCATAGGGCACCTGGAAAGTTAAAAGGGCTCCTTTGCAGGTCATAGGGGCCCATGAACATACCGAAAGGGCCCCTAGGTGCGTCAAAAGGGCCCCTGAACATGCCGAATGTGCCTCTAGTTAGCACGGAGGGGCCCCAGGGCAGGTCGGAGGGCCCTCGGAGCATGTCGCAAGGCGACAAAGCAGCCAGCGCAGTCCCTTGCCAGGTCGGGCCCTCTAGCTCTTAGAAGGCTAGAGGGCCCCTACAGAGACCAGAGGGCCCTGGAAAGTTAAAAGGGTCCGTGTGCAGATCGGAGGGGCCCCTGACGAGACCGAAAGGACCCCTGGGCGGGTAAGAAGGCCCCTGAACATGCCGAATTGGCCCCTGACTAGCACGGTGGGACCCAGGGCAGGTCGGAGGGCCCCTTGAGCATGTTGGCTTGGCGACAAAGCAGACAGCGCAGGCCGACCAGAAGAGTCGCTGGGCAGATCGGGGGGGGGGGCTCCTGATCAAGTCAGAGGGGCCCCTGGCTAGACCGAAAGGGTGCCTGAGATGGTCGGAAGGCCCCTTGAACATGCCGGATGAGTTCCTAGCCAGACTGGAGGGGCCCCTGAGCAGGGGCGGCGGATTGCGGGGCAGGGTATCCAAAATGCCCCCCAGTCGAAAATCCTTGGGGCATAAAGGTAATTTTGCCCCCCCCCCCAGATTTTAGCCTGCTCAATCTGGGGAAAAATGACCCTTCCCCCTCCCCAGGATTTGCAACTGGGGGGGGGGGGGGATTGTGGGTACCCTGCGCCCCGAAATCCGCTGTCCCTGCCCCTGAGCATGTCGGCAGGGCGCCAAGCAGCCAGTGCAGTCCCTGGCCAGGTCGGAAGGACCTCTGAAAGGCCGAATGGACCCCTTGACACACAAGAGGGGCTTCTTGGAAGGTCAGAGGAGTCCCTGGTGAGACCGGAAGGGTCAAAGCACGTAGAGATTCCAGATGAAGATTAAATACAAAGAGGACTTACTCCACAATACAAATATTAAAAGCGGAGCTTTCGGGTATATTGTAACACCCTTCGTCAAGGTGCTACAATATACCCGAAAGCTCCGATTTTATTTTTTCCTGTAGAGTAAGCCCTCTTTGTATTATATATATCACCCACTCCACATCATGTCTTTTCGCCTCCCGGATCCCAGAAGAGTCCCTGAACAGGTCGGAAGGGCGTTGAAAAGGTCAGGGGGCCCCTAGACGATCTGAAGGGACCATGGGCCTTTCAACAGTATAAGAATGCAGTTGTACAGGGAATAAAACTCAAAGCAATTTAACTACAAATTAAATTATATGCGGGTGAGGACAATAATCGGCCCGTTTCTCGGCGCATTGATGTGTTATGTTGCTACTTTCCTATATAATTGGGCAAAATAGTTCGCTTTAGCACTTTTTTACTGCACTTTTAAGCGCAAAATAAAATTTTAGAGGTCCGCACCATACGCAATGCGACGCATTGATGAGAAAGCATATCCAGGGCATAAGACTCAAAATTTTCGCGCCGCTCCGCGGCGCAATTTGTTTAAGAGTTCAAGGTCTTGAGGTTAAAATTATTCCAAGTTGGTATAGCTGATTCCAAATTCGTGTCGCTGGTTCCAAAGTTGATATGGCAGTTTGCTAACTCCAGCTCCTAAAAGTTGGTATGGCCCATGTCATACCTATCATACTGCATTTTCCATCCTTGTAACGTGCCTTTTCATCAGTTTTTTTTTGTGTGTGTGTGTGGGGGGGAGGGCTTTCAACGCTTGGGAAAGGGGCCCTTTCAACGCTCGGGAAGGGGCCCTTTCGAGGCGCCGCCCCCTGGACTAAAATCGAGAATCCTGGCTACGTGCCTGAGCACAACTGACCTATATTGTTGGATACATTTAGCTTCAATATTCTGATTGGATGGATTTCCGAGATGAGGACGCAAAGCGAATCTTGTTGCTTGGGCCCGAACGCCACCATCCACTCGGGCAATTCCAGGTATACGGCACTCGTGACTCGACTGAATTTAGCCATGAAAGTTGTGTATTTTTATTTATTTTTTATGATTTTTTGATTTATGACAAGTGACGATTGTTTGTCAGCGTCAGGTATTGAAGGGTAGCGCGCAATACCTATATCTTAGAGAGTTCAATGCGTTGTCATATCCGACTGCCAGTCGCTGTTGCCATGACAACAGGTCCATTGTCCATGACTCGCCGCTGTACTCTGTGTCAAGTCCTGATAACTAGATCGCGGGGCCAGTCGCTGCACGTCCAGGCCCTGCCCCTGCTGACCGGCCCCGACCCTCCGTCCCCCAGCCGGATCAGCTCGGCGCGCGCCACGCCCGAGGGCAAGTCGATGACCTCGGGCTCGGAGTCGGAGCGAGCAGGCGAGCGGATGGCGCGCTACAAGGAGGAGCGGCGCCGTCAGCTGGCGGCGCGCACCGCCCACCTGCGCCACTCCTCCAGCGACGAGGAGGAGCGCGCCCCTGGCGGCGGCCGACCGAAGCTGCGGCGCCGGCGCGGGTCGCGCGAGCCGCGCCCGCCGTCCGGCCCGCCAGAGGGCGCCGCTGAGGCCGCCACCGAGTCCGCAGAGGGCGTGCGAACCACGCGCGCCTCCCGACTGCGAGCCGCCGTCTCCGGGCACAGCTCAGGTCAGTCGGGTCGGCGGGGCCGTGTTACGATAGTGGAAGCTGTGGTGGTAAGCGGCTCACTCGGACGGTGACATGATGGGCTTTGGATGCCGGCCAAATTCCGGTATCTTGGACGGCGAATGTTATGACATGAGCCCAGTGGCGGATCCAGGGGGGCCGTAGGGGCTGAAGCCCCCTGCCTTAGAAAACGGCGCCATTTTTGTATAGGATTGCCCGGCGCCGAAGGCGCAGTAGCGTTTTCGGGAGGCCGCCAGGGCGCCCTTGCGTCTACCAACAGCATCGTAGCACTCTTGGAAGGCACCCTGGCACCCTCAGAAGACATCTTGCCGCCCTCACAACGCATTATGCCGCCCTCGGAAGGTACATCGCCGCCCTCGGAAGGCATTATGCCGCCCTCGGAAGGCACCATGCCGCCCCCGTCACCGAGGAAATATGCCGCCCTCAGGCCTGAAGCCCCCTGCCTTAGAAAATCCTGGATCCGCCCCTGCATGAGCCTGCAAACTTCTGACGAATAAGTTTGATCTCAACGCCGATCTATCAATTAAGCTATGCCCCAGAAGCACGTTTTCTGATGAAACATTCCTGTCTAAACAGTCGATTATATGAGTTTTGATGTTACTTGGATACACTTTTTCAAACCATTTTTCCCCTGAAGAACATGATACGCGACATTTGATTTTATAGGCATAAACAGAAGTGTTGTTTCAAGAAGTGCTGTCAGAAGTGTTGACTTGGCATCCCCACATTATAAGATCCTCGTCCTGACAACTATGCCGTGCGGTTGTGTATTGGGTGCACGACCTCGTACGTACACCACCCATTGCCTGAACACTGGTGTTGTTTTCAGCCGGGCTGACCACTCGCCGGACTCCCCGTCTATCTCCGGAACCTTCCACAGCAGGTCACAGCACGGCGGTGAGTGCAGGGCCCAGCCCGCTGTCGGCCCACTGTCGGCTCACCGTCGGCCTACCTTGGGTCAACTGTCGGGTCACTGTCGGGTCACTGTCGGGTCACTGTCGGGTTACTGTCGGGTCACTGACGGGTCACTGTCGGGTCACTGTTAGGTCACTGTCAGGTCACTCAGTCCACTGTCGAATCACTGTCGGGTCACTGTCGGGTCACTGTCGGGTCACTATCGGGTCACTGTCGGGTCACTGTCGAGTCACTGTCGGGTCACTGTCGGGTCACTGTCGGGTCACTGTCGGGTCACTGTCGGGTCACTTTCGGTTCACTGCCGGCTCACTGTCGAGTCACTGCGCCGGTTCACTGTCGGCCCACTGTCTAGTCACTGTCGAGTCACTGTCGAGTCACTGTCGAGCCACTGTCGGGCCACTGTCGGGCCACTGTCGGTTCACTGTCGGTACACTGTCGGCCCACTGTCTAGTCACTGCCGATACACTGTCGAGTCACGGTCGAGCCACTGTCGGGTCACTGTCGGGCCACTGTCGGCTCACTGTTGGCTCACTGTTGGCTCACTGCCGGTCTAATATCGGCCCACTGTCGGCTCACTGTCGGCCTACTGTCGGCCCACTGTTGGACCACTGTTGGTCTAATTTCGGGTCACTGTCGGCCCACTGTCGGTCCACTGTCGCGCCACTCTCGGGCCACTGTCTGGCCAATGCCGACCTACTGTCGGCACACTGTCGGTCTAATATAGGACCACTGTCGGCTCACTGTCGTCTCACTGTCGGTCTAATATCAGCCCACTGTCGGCACACTGTCGGCCCACTGTCGACATACTGTCGGTATAATATAGGACCACTGTCGGCTCACTGTCGCGCCAATGTCGACCCACTGTTGGGCCAATCTCGGGTCACTGTCGGTCCACTGTTCAACGTTGTTGAATGGGCACTTGTAAAAAATCGCCGACACTAAATAGGTCGCTGTAGTTTAGCTTGGCACCATGCACGGGCCGGCCGGTGCCAAGCTAAACTGCCGATGTCAAAGCACTTTTTCAAATGATTGTTGATTGTGCACTTGTGCCCACAAATTTTGGCACATATTCGCAAAAGATAGAGTGCAGGAAACATATTGCATACCTTCATGATAAATAGCAATGCGTAGGGAGGCTAATTTACTGAATTCGTTATCGAGTACATGCTGAGTACCGACCGATATAAGCGTAGATCGCATTCGCTTATCAGTAGGAAACGGATAATATCTTTCGGTTGGAATGCTTATATGCAAAATGTGATGAATTTGCATCATATTTTGGCCTCGTCTAACGATTTCAGGTGCTAACTCCATTTTTGTTGGAAAATGTGATTGTCTCCCTTTAAAGGAAAGTATTGACTTTTTGATCTATTTTTCTACATTATCCTATGCAACATGTATGGTATTAATTTTATCGAGTCTCAATTAAAAAATTAAATCACAACTTTGTATATTTCGAGAGAGAAAAAATCGGGAAATTAAACAAAAACTTATACTTCTTTCGGAGTTCATGATCAGATCAGATCAGATCCCTTTACTATTGGGAGCGAGACATATCTGGCGCTTTTGTTTAAATCTGTTCAACGTTGGACATTGGACAATATCCCTGAAACAATTCGCCGACACTAAATAGGTCGCCGTTGGGTGCATAAATGAGCCTCCGATTTCATTGCCACTTTTTCGATTGTTTATTGATTGTTATGGGAAATGTGGTTATTTTTATTGATAAGCTAAAATATTGTATTATATACAGCCAGAGACAAAACTATACAAATCTCCTAATGTTGAAAATAGATGAACCATTATGACGATTGTTTTCAAAAATTGAGGGTCGCAGCCACTAACTAGGCCGTCGTTGGGTGCATAAGTTAACTGCTAATTTGGACACCTTTGTATTCAATATTTGTTGATTGTTAGGATAGTAGGGCACATAATCATAATAGACAGAGTGCAAGACATATTTTCCACACCATTTCGTCACCAAGCAATACCGGATTTTCGTGGGAACCGAAATTCGTTACCAAGTACTTGAGAGTACCGGTCGTTAAAAGTGTGGAACGCTTATCAACTTTAACGTGGAATATCTTTCGGTAGGAATGTTTTTATGCAAAATGTGATCAATTTACAATATATTTTGGTGTCTGTCGATTTCAAGTAATAACTCCATTGCTGTGGGAAAAAGTGAATATTTCCCTTTAAAGGAAATAGTTCACCTTCGGAAAATGTATCAGAATACGATTGTATTATATGTTTTAATACAGTTTCTTTTTTTCTTTTCAAAAATGGTCCTACATCGCGCCAATTCAGGACAGAAGGTTGTAAATTATTAATTGTATGGTGTGCGTTATTGGTCTGCGCATGCTCCATGCAGTGCTGGCACTTTCAGACGGTACGGTATATCATATATGCGCCGCATTCCTTCGCCAAAAAGTCAAATATCTTCGGCTGGAAAGTCTTTTCAGCCAAGAAAAGTTGCAGATAGGGATTTCTCAACACGGGCTACAAAACTGCTATTTCAGTTCAAACCCCCATGTTGAAGGTGAACTATTTCCTTTAAGTCTCGCATTCCGAGCGCGGTGATCTCACTCACCAGACACCCAGACACCAGATACTGTCTTGCGGGGAATGTATATCCGGTTGCCCGGCACCTACTGGTCTTGGCACTCGATTTATTTCAACTGTGCGACGTTTGCAACGTTGCAAACCTACCTAATT